>JAFVLL020008079.1:0-36099 GCA_021397915.2 Tor tambroides | reverse complement strand
GGGAGTGAGGTGTACCTGTGAACTCTTATATGGCCTCCATTACACTCTCCCCCTAAACCTCACCACTTTCTGGGTCACGGCACCAATGTAACTGGACCAACTTGCGCCACTCCGAGAGGGATTTGAATCAGCATCAGCTGGCATGGTAGGCAGGTGCACTAACAAGAAAACTAAAGACCACATCCTTTGGCATCAGCACTTGTGTGCCTCTTGAGGTCAGGGGAGTGAGGTGTACCTGTGAACTCTTATATGGCCTCCATTACACTCTCCCCCTAAACCTCACCACTTTCTGGGTCACGGCACCAATGTAACTGGTCCAACCTTTGCCACTCAGGGGGGTGAGGTTTGTCTGTATAGCTCTTACTATCTGTACACTATCTGTTGCACCTGCTCACACAGTTTTCATGAATCCAGCAGCGTGGGATCTAAATATAGCAAACAGCATACCATCGCTCAGCTTTTTTTTCTATAAATAAAGAATGATGAAGAACTTTGTTGTGAGTATACCAAAGTCTATAACCACAAAGTGAATGATGAATGATGAATGAATGAACGAATTAGTTTCCTTATGAATGGAGAGTAAAATACAGCAAAACCTTTGCTCATAATTTAAGCCATAGTGAAGGTATAATTTCCAGTTTTCCACCCTTTCTTTCCAATGACAACTGCTCTAAGTTGTTGTAGAAGTAAATCTCTTGGCTTTGTGCTGATGCTTTAATGATTACAATGGAAAACGATGTAGATATATTGGATATTGAATGCACTGGCTGCACGAACAGATTCGATTTCATTGCTTACAAAATGTGGTCAATCCTAAAGATCAGATTTTTTGCGAATAAAGCCATAGATGTACAAGCATTCAAACATCCAATACAAAGGATGACCACATTTGTTCCATTCAGAATCGACTGTGTTTTTCCCCCTCTAATCTAAGTGATCCGTTCCCTGTGAGACATGCTCCCGGTTGAACCCCCGCTTGCCGGGCCTCTAGTCGCTCATGTGCTGGAACATTTGAACACATCTGTTGTGTGTTATGTGATGGATTATTCTGACATCTGCCCCCATCTATCCCCCACCTGAACAGACAGCTTTCATTTGGCTGAACTCAAAGTCACGACCACGTTCAAAAAAGAAGAAAACGGACAAAAAATAAGAAAGCGGAGAGACATGAAGTGAAACTGGTTTCACCTTACTGCAAAGATAATCTTATTATCAAGATAATCAAAGTCTAAATTGGTCATTTATAGCGACTTTGATTAAAAAGGATACAGGGATTCTTTTCAAAATATGTTCTTCTCAAATAAGATTTGTTTTTCTTCTGGTGATACCAGTGTCTAGCCAATGCCCATATCACTACAGACTGACAGTCTGCAGAAGGGAAAACAACCAAACTCATCCAATACTAATACTGTCAAAAGTACAAAATATACAAAAATAAATTCTTCAACAAAAACACGGGTCTGTCTTTAAGGTGAAGTGTGTTTTTATGTTAAAATGTAGAAATGTGCAAAGATATGTCAACTGAGTACAGCTTTTTGTAGGTTTATTACTCTGAAAATATTACTTGTTTGTTAGAGGAGGCCAAAATAGCAACACTGGTGCAACCATTCCCTCTGTGAAAAAAAGCACACTTTTTCACTTTTTTATTACAGAAATAATGAACTTATACTTAGAATATACTTAAGTGTGAACTGGCTGTAATGTTTACTTAATTGCATGTAAACTGTAATTAAACGAAAATGTATAATAATTTATATTTATATTAAATGCAATTAGCTGAATTTTAGAGTAAGTAGGACTTAAGAACATGTTTATATGTAATTTTAAAATGTTGTACTATTGTCTCTGAAATATGGTTAAAGTGTACAACTGAATGTACTGACAAACATAAATTTTTACCATACCTTAATGAATGTAACGTGAATTTAAGTCATGTATTGTAATATATTTGTAATTACACATTTGTAATGATGAAATTGCTGTTTAGTATGTTTAAACTATATTGACTTTAAATGTAATTTTTGAATAACACACTACAGTTCAAATTATAACCAAGTACTAAAAGACTTATTGATTCAAAATGTACTTTAAAACACTGAAAAAATGCATTATTATAAAGTGCATTTTCAGAAGTGTACTTAAGATACAGTAAACTTAAGTGGCCTTTTATGTCATTAATATTACATTTTCTGCAATTACAGCTTTTTAAGAATAAACTTGTAAGATTTGAAGTACTCTACAAACGCACACTGAATGCAATCCAAGCCCCTACATATATGGACAACAAGGAAAATTTGTTTATCAAAAGATTATATGGCAATGTATATTCATGAACTGTCAGTTATGATGTCCCTGTGGAATGTTTTCATGTTTCTGTATACTCAGTGGAGGTCAGTATAGCTCCTGTGTGTCCAACCTCCATTTAATGACTGCTGACGGCCCTCAACACAACACAAACACACACACTGCTTGGCAAACACTCTGTCTGTGAGTCATCAATATGACAACACACTCCTGAGAGGAAGGGGTGATGGGGAGAGAGCCAGAGATCTGGACTGCATTAGTGCGTTTGTGAACAGCAGATCTACCACAAACACTGCGGCAGGGGGTCAGCGCATGGAGACCAGTAGCTGTGACACAGGTTATCACTGACTAATTTCCCTCAGACAAAGGGCTCTGGCATGACACACGCGGGACTATGTTGATGGATGAATGAGTGAAGCATCTGCTGCTTCTGTTTCCACAACATCTCAGTGTAACAGTGAAGAAGTAAAACCATGATGCAGCTTATCCTCACATTGAGGTGATTTGAAGTTTAGGCTGATTAGTGAGGTCAGCTAGTGAGTTTATCTTCTGAGTGGTGCTAAAATGGATATGAATGAAGTGACGCTTGCTGGATTTTAGTGTACTGACAGCATGTGGGCTTTTCCTAACAGTACCTGCTACATTACATGCATGGCAGAAAACTGCTTATTGTGAGACAGCTGTGTAAAATAAGAAAGCATACGAATGCTGCTTATGTGGTTACATGGCCATATGAAAAAACCTAGGTGTATTAAACCGCTTTCTCTTGTCTTAAAACAGAGTTCACGTTTACATTTTCATTCAGACCATTTTGTTATGTGCATTGTCATTTTAACAGTCAAAGTCTACAAAAGGCTACAGCAAAAACCTGTTTATTGATTAATGGTAAAATGCCTTACTGTATACACTCTTAAAGGTTTTTTATTGGCATCTGTGTTTCCATCAAGAACCATTAACATTCATCGAAACTTTATTTTTAAGTGTACAGTGAGAAACTGCAATAGATCTAATGAGACATTTTATGTAATTTTCAGTAAAATACTGTTAAATGTACAATTTTTGGAAGTAAAAAAGAACATCATATCAACATAATGAAATATCAGTCTGTAAATCAACCTGAACCCAGTCAAACTGGTTAACACCAGGTAACCCAACCAGATATCAGAATTTGTGTCACATTTTAATCACAATCTACTTAAAATGATGAGTTAGTCAGTTTTATGGACCACTAATAATGATTACTGCTAATCAAATGTTATAATTTTTGAAGCAATGTAAAAAATGTTTCGGAACAAGTTCACTGACTTCTATGTAGTGTTAAGTAATCACAGGTGAACAGCATAAATAGTTCTGTGAGAATTTCCTATAATGCTCCTTACATTCAGTCTGTGGACCAAAACCTTTCTTTAATTTAGTGTTGAAGGTGAATGTTTTCTGAGAGATGCCCCACAGGGAAGAGAGCATTTTCTCTACTGCTCCTCATCATCCTCCTCCAGATCAGAAGAACCCAGACATATTTTCTTCAAGAGGAGCGCTGACTCTTTGCCCTCGTCAGGCTGCACTGACTGATCCCTGACGGAAACGCTGTGGGAGACTTTTCTTTACACTTAATCTTCTCTGACAGCGAAGAAAAGCTGATATTTCAACACGAGATGAGGGTTATGATGAAATTTCATCAGGTGATAGGTAAAGTATTAGGGGGACCAACAGATCTTAATATTTTAGGTATTTCAGTTCCACTGAATCCTAATTAAAGCCCTGGGAATAATTTTCTTTGCAACTTTTAAATACAAAATATACATTTTTGGCAAAGAACCGAATAAAAAGTTATTGCTTCCTATAGATTGCAACAGTGATCATCCACCAGCAATAGTTCCTAAAGTGTATTTTGACATTCATTTCCTCTCATTTCAGAAAAAAAACTTTCCAGTCATGAAATGAACCATTTAGCCCTAAGATGAATTGAAGCAAAGTTTGATTTGGAGCAAAAATACTTTATAGTATCTGTGATTATAATTAAGAATAAAAATATGTTTACTGGAAAGACATATGCACAAACATATGCACTACCTTTCAAATGTAAGATGTCTCTTGACTACCAAAGGATTTCTTAAGGATCACGTGACACTGAAGATGTAATGGATGCTGAAAATTCATCTTTGCATCACAGGAATAAATTACATGATAAATTATTTACATTATAAATACATGATTCCATTTACATTCAATAAAAAAGAACACAGTTCTTTTAAGTTGCATTAATATTTCACAATATTACTGTTCTTGGCTTTAATTTTGATCAAATAAATGCAGCCTTAGTAAACAAAAGAATCTTACTTCAAAAAACATACAAATCTTACTGATCCCAAATTTTGAAAGTGTAAGAAAAGACTTGTGTGCTTCATGGGACCAAGCAGTCGCTGCTGAACAGATTTCTCTGATTGGTGAATCTATTTTAGGATTATGGGTAGTGTAGTTCTTTGAAAAAAAAAAAACCTGACTTAAAAAAAAAAAAAAATGCAGTAAAAACCCACACTGATTTGTGGCCACCACAGATGCATCTACCATCACTGAACAGCCTCAATCCTTATACTGTTAAAGACTTTCATCATATGCTTAAAAGCACTTAATCCTACAAAGTAAGTCAAGTTCTGCAGTGAATGGGTGCCGTCAGAATGAGAGTCCAAACAGCTGAAAAAACATCACAATGATCCACAAGTAATCCAGTCCATCAATTAATGTCTTGAGAAGACAAAAGTTGCATGTTTATAAGAAACAAATCCATCATTAAGGCTTTTTGACTTCAAACCATCACTTCTAGCCACAATAACAAGTCCATAATCCATAACAACACTTAATAACGCTTTGATAGAGGACTCATATTGTAAGGCAAGCCAAGGCAATTTATTTTTAAAGCACAATTAAAAACAACATTAAGTTGACTGTACACATTGTGCAACATAAAAAACCCCCACATATAATACATACACATCTGTTATACAGCACGTACTTCAAACAATAAAAAACAAACAAACAATGAGGTTCCAACAAGAAGTCACTGACCAGCATTCTGAAAAAAAAGCCTATGAGAAGATATGAGTCTTTAAAATAGACTTAAATGACACCAATGTGTAGGCAATGTGCAAAGGCAAACTGTTCCAGAGCTTCAGGGCTCACATTGCAAAAGCACGGCCACCCCACAGTTTACGTCTCAACCTAGGAACAGGAGATTCTGGTCAGAGGACCTGAGTGATCTTGATCGTGAGTAAGGTTGTAACAAATCAGAAAGATAAAATGTTGCAATGCCATTTAAAGTTGGTCCTGTTTCCGAGAACCTGTCAACAATCTAGCAGCAGCATTCTGGGCAATCTGTAATCGTAACAGCGTGGACTGACTAATCCTTTCACAGAGGGAATTACAGTAGTCCAGGCAAGAAGACACAAAAGCATGCATCACCCTTTCAAAATCAGAAAAGGATAAAAATGACTTCACCTTTGCCAATGTTCTTAACTGAAAAAAACCCCCCTGATCTGACAACACCATTAATCTGTCATCAAAAATTATACCTTTTTTTTAACCATGGATTTACCATAAATAGATAAAGGGCCTAAATCAATATTAATGGAGCCAGATGCATTGGAGGGTGCAAAAACAATAGTCTTAGTTTTACATTCATTTAGGTGCAGAAAATTCACAGCCAACCATGTTTTAAGTCCTTTAAGCATGCAAGAAGAACCACTAAGGAGTTGCCTTTCTTCATTACTGGTACATATATTTGCATGTCATCGGCATAACACTGAAACAATATTCTGTGTTTACTAAAAATAGACCCAATCGGAAGCATGTACAATGAAAACAAAATGGGTCCCAAAATGGATCCTTGAGGCATCCCACATGTAAGAGAGGCCAATGATGATGTAAATTAACCCAGGGTAACATTGTGTTTGTGTTGGTTAGACAGGACTTAAGCCTGTTTAAAACAGTGCCACAAATCCCTATTAACCGTTCAAGTTGTGCAATAAGAATTTCATGGTCTATGGTGTCAAAGGCTGCACTAAGGTCTATTAACACCGAAACTGCAGCATCGCCAGAGTCTACAGTTAGCAAAACACTGTTGAGAACTTTCAAAAGTAAAAAAAAAAAAAAAAAAAAAATTATGGCAGGTTTGAAGCAAAAAAATGTCTCTGAATTTATTACAGAAACACAGCTTTTGTCTACTAAAGATGTTAATTGATGGACTGGAGTGGTGTGGATTACTTGTGGATTATTGTGATTTTATTAGCTGTTTGGACTCTCATGCTGACGGCACCCATTTACTGCCGAGGTTCCATACGTGATCAAAGAGCTAAGAGATCTTACACTGTAAGAAAAGTACATAAAAATGCACTCTGTTAATATGAAATAATCTTTTTTCCACAAATGTCTACTTGTATTTTGAATTACATATTGCATTGTGTTGTATTTTAGGGTTAAAGGAAACCTCTGTAAACTTTAATGTCCTGGCAGAAAATTATCAGTGCCTTTTCCATTTTTCTCCAGATATTTTTCTAACAGTGTAGGAATAATACCAAGAGAATTAAAGCAAGGTGCAAGGAAGCCACTGGAACAAAAAATTCCAGAATATCATTTTGTCACTAATGTAACAGGATCTGCTGTGGATGAGCTGGAAATGCAGCGGGAAGCACTGAACGGAGAATCCCAAGGGACAGATCATCTCTGCGCTTGTCTGCCTGCGATTTAGTCACAGCACGGCTTTGATCGCATGTTGACTTCTGCCCGCAGCGGGTGATGCTCTTCACAGGCGCTGGAATCTAAGTCATGTGTCAATCTATAAATTATGAATAGAGAACCTAATGCATCACATGCAGTTCAACACTCTAAGGTGAACGGGATGCCTTTTTCACACCAGTATACCTGAAACCAGACATATAGAGAAGGCCTTCAGCAATGCATCATTATAACTAGTGCAGTTATAGCAGATATAAATATAAATATTGGTTAACTCCCTCCGTCCACCTGAACAGAAAAAATCTCATGTGAATCCCCCCCCCCCAAAAAAAACTCCCCCCAAAAAAACAAAACAAAGAAATATTACTATTACTATTTATTACAATAACTACAAATTAGAAGGTCAAAAAAAAAAAAAAAAGGTTCATATTAAGACCAATAACATGAATAAGAAATTTTCACTTAACACCAATTTCTAAATTCTGACCTGTGGGATTTTAAAAATGGAAATGAATCTTCTGAACTGATTGGATTTAATTGAAACTGAAGATCAAAGTCTGTAAATGATGGAGAATGATTTTAATGGGTTAATTGTTGATAAACCAAAGATTTATGATAGGACATTTACCAGATGATACATTTAACAAAAGTCTCAGTTTTTATGCTGTGGAATTCATCATCAAATCTCATGAATTGCATGAAAAAGAGCACCATGAACATCTTGCCTAACATTCCTTTTATGGTGTACTATGGTATTAGTAAGAAAGCCATATGTGGCTCACAAGGGTGAGTAAATTATGACAATTTTCATTTTTGAGAGAACTATGCTGCATATTTCCGCACAAGATTTCTGACAGCTTCAGTTCCATACTGAAAATCACGGGACATGCAGATGGATTCAAGTTGCACATTTAGCTTAGCTCTGGTTCAAGAAATCTCTAGCTTTTTCCACACATTTTTGAGTCTGCCGTTTTGTTCTGCTCAATAGCAATTGCGTGGTTTAAAGAGAAAATTAGGCTGAACGCTTGAGAAATGCACAGACCCAGACTGAACTAATTTAGCTACTTCAACGGTGCACAAGTGCTTGAACAAGCATCTATTCTGAACTCAGACGTCTGTATGGTGGCAACCTCAGAACCTGTAAAGAGTTTCACTCTCCAGCTGTCCTGCTGTTTTACTGTCTCTTCCCTTTAAAAAAAGCAGATGACATTCAGGTCTGGCTGAAAAAAATATGTGTGAGAAATTGTGGCTCAAAGGCAGCATGGAAAACCTCTTCATGAAGATAAAAGCCCATTCCTCATCATAAAAAAGACATCAGAGTCACCAGATGAATGAAGCAGTCAAGAGGGCTCTTGTCCAATCAAATCCATTCCTGCTACCTGACCTCATTTCCTGCATAAGAGCAATTCAATGTGCTCTTCAATCACTAGCAGCGGTTGAAAAAAAAACAACTGTTGCACAATTTTATACATATATGAAAAAATGCACTGGAAATTTGCAAGGGCCACTTATTTAAAAATGCATTTTTATATTGGTGTAATAGAAAATGGTGTAATACCTGATATGAATGTTTCTCTATTTCGGAAAAGAGATGTTTAATATGAAATAACAATGTAAGGTTGGAACCAAACCATACATACAATTTGAGAAAAACTTATATGGCTGTAACAAATTAGAGATTTTTTTTTTAAACTGGTGCAAAATATCATTTTTGTTTCAGTGTGTCAAGATCAAAAAGCACATAAAAGCACCATAAAAACATCAGAAAATGAGTCCATATGATTTCAGTTGTTATACATCACCGTTTGAAACAACAAGAAAGAAACGCTCAGCATATTCACATTAAGACAAATAAAAACAGATTCACGTTTACAGAAACATCAGATTGAAGTTGACACGCTTTGAGTTCAAAAACTCTTAAACGTTTTCCAATTGTTGCAAACATCTGTGAGTGAGTTTCTAACATCTGTTGCGGAGGTGATATCAATATCTTGCTTGCTTATGAAGCAGTTTCCTTTCAGTAGCCAATGTGTTAATCGCTTTCAAATGGATCTTTTGTAATGTACAATCAAACCAATCAAGATTAGGAACTCGAACTGGCCATGAACCTCATCAGTATGTTTATTTAGCTGGCCTGCGCTTATGTTTATATAGTGACAGAAAAAAAAACACCCTTACAGTTTCATTTTACATCAGTTCCATGCATTTGCCTGATGAAAAGAGACATACCCATGCATAGCCATATACAAATACCGAGATCCAAAAACGGAGCTTGCTAGGGAGGGTGTGTACATTGTGTGCCCCCAAAAAAAGGTAATGAAAAATGGCATTTGGATTAGGAATGGCAAAATCTGAATATGTAAATGATAATAGAATAAAGAATAAAGAAGGGAAAATAGCTAAAAAATTGAATTCATTGTAAAGTATTTGCTCTATTCGCAAATAATATTTTTATATTATCAGGTTAAATAACTGTCCTAGGGTGTTAGACAAAGTCACACCTGTTATTATACAGTGAAAAAACAAACACTGCAATCACCTTCTATTTATCTTTTTGTTGTCTACACTTTCTAGTTTGAATGACAGTGTTTAGTACCCCTTCCCAAAAAGTAGTATACTTCAAGTTTATTTTATTAAGTATACTTAAGTAAGGTTCAAGTATATTTTAAGTATACTTTATGTAGTAACTATAGAAATATCAATGTATAGTAGTATACTTAAGTGTACTATTTCAATACTCCTTGGGACTAAATTGGCCCACTTTCTAGTATATAAAAGTACTGTTTTAAGTAAAACAGTACTAAACTTTGAGTACACAGCTAGTTTACATCGAAGTTTTTAGCTTGTACTGCAACTATACTAAAAGTGAACTTATAGGTATACCGATGGTTTACTAATTAAATACTTGTAATAGCATTTTTTGAACACTTCGAAGTATAGTCTCAGTAAACTACTAGTTTACTAGATTTATACTGCAAGTATACTTGTAAGTTTTCTTTAAGTGAACTTTACACCATACTTTAAGGATACTACTTTGTCCCTATTTAGCTATTAATTTGTATATATTTTGTTATATGAATATCTGAACATACAAAACATCAAAAGAAAGAACAGGGTATCTGCTTATAAACAAAAATATTTTATTCTAGCTTCATGCATTATTTTCTGAAACACTTGAATGTGGGTAAGTTTCATAAATAAAAAATAAAGAAATAACATTTTGAACAAAAAGCTGAAAAAAGACTATGAATTGGATTCATAATGATAATACGTACGATAAAACGTAGATGGGTGGAGTCGATTAACACCCCAAAGCTTGACAGTTGTTATTACTTCTTCATTGGACAACATTTTATTCCATAATGTTACACAGTTTTGATGCTGTTTTAACACGTGGAAGCATCTGTTGTTTTGGTTTCTTCTTCACTTGTGTTTTTTTTGGAAATTCTGTACAGAGGATGTGTACTAGCGCCCCCTACCATATAACAATGAAAACACAGATTCTCGGAGCACAAGTATAGCTCATATATATTTAGACTTTTTCTAAGTATAAGTCAAGTATACTTAAATGTCATTTTAAGTATATTTCTGAGAAGTACATAAAGCCCATTTCTGAGAAGTACATAAAAAGTAGACTAAAAGTATACTTTCCTATTTTTAGTTTAAAAGAAGTATACTAATAGCACACTTGAATAAACTTCTTTTTCGTAAGGGACAAGACACGGGTGACTTTCAAAAAGAGTAAATCATAGGAGCACGTTTAGAAAGAGCATCTGTAACCTTAAAAGCCCAACTGTTTGCTGTCTAAAGAACAGAAATAAATGATTATGACTGCATGCATAAAACATGACAAGACTTGATCAAAGAAGAAGAATAGTGAGAAAAAAATGCAAGTGAGTGATAGAGTCCATCAAACACTAAGAAGTATTGTGTCCAAACAACACAGAACTGACAACAAACCTCAATATTCACTTTGAAACCATGTTGCCGTAAAAACCAACCACAGAGAACTTCACAAAGCCACAGTAATCAAAGAAAACAATGCTACAATGTAAAAAAGATGGAATCATGATCATAAAACCTGGACAGTTGGAGCACCAAGATGATCTTCAACATCTGACTTGGCCAGAGCTGCGTTTCCCAAAAGCATTGTAAGCCTAAGTTGATCGTAGCTTCATTAGTGACAAAGGTTCTACAGTCAACTTAGGATTATGATGTTTTTGGGAAACGCAGCCCAGATCAATCAGCTGACTTGAATGTGATCAAAACACTGTGGACAGTTTTGGAGAGAAGAGTGAAAAGCCGATCCTGAAGCAACTGGCAGATGTTCTGATGGACAACATTCAGCTGGAGAGACTGAACTTATTCTAAGAAGGCTGGAAGCTGTATTGAAGGCAAAACGTTGATAAAGCACCTTAATAATGAAATATTGTAAAATAAAGATTAAGAGAATGGCCATATGAAACAATCTGTGCTTATTATTTCTGGACAAACAGAAATTCTGATAACAAAGTCTAACCAGAATTGCTGGGGGCTGATTTGGTTAGACCGGCACTATAGCTGGAGAGCTATAAATGTTCTTGAAAAAGGAAATAAGAAATGAACAGGATGTAAGCAACAGCTAATAAAGGTGTTTTGGACTGTCTCCTGACCCGAATGCTGAGATAAACAAGGGTGAGGTGTGATGGAAATGAATGAGACCACATGGGGCCAAGAAAATGAAATGAGTCACTGGCGTCAGTGAGAAACTTGATGCTGAATTCTCAATAATATCTGCAATAGACAACTGAAAACAGGCACCCAGAAGGCACTTTTAAGGTCATTGCACAATTAAGACTGTGCTCAGATGTTGTGCATGAGCAATAATTCAATCAAATAATTTGACAATACAGTGCCAAAAACTCAGGTCAAGAAACAATTTTTGCCAAGTACTCAGTCTTTACAACCTTACAGTAACTTTACTAGTTCTAGAAATAAATAATATGTAACACTTTACAATAAGGCGTGCATTAACTAAAATTAACTTAACATTAGATAAGGTTACACTTTATTTTATATTCTGTTGAGAAGTAACTTTGCAACTACACGTTAACTACCAGTCATTAGAAAATTAGTGGAGTATTAGGGAAAGGGAAGTGGTGTGTGGCCAAGTATGGTGACCCATACTTGGAATTTGTCCTCTGCATTTAACCCATCCAAGTGCACACACACAGTAGCGAACATACACCCAGAGCAGTGGGCAGCCAATGCTGCAGCGCCCAGGGAGCAGTTGGGGGTTCAGTGCCTTGCTCAAGGGTCTCACCTCAGTCATGGTATTGAGGGTGGAGAGAGTGCTGGTTATTCACTCCCCCCACCTACAATCCCTGCCGGACCTGAGACTTGAACCTACGACCTTTGGGTTACAAGTCCAACTCTCTATCCATTAGGCCACGACTGCTCTCGTGGCCTAATGGATACCTAATTAGTAGACAGTTAGGTTAGGGCTAGTAAAATAAGTTAACTCGCAAAGTTATTTATAGTCAGTTGAATGTCTGTTGGTGGAGCATCAAAAAAAAATGTTAGCAGATATTAAGCAGACTGTCAGCGTGTGGTGTGTACAAGGATTAGGACTGGAGAACCAGGGTGCAATTCAAACAGGGAGTACTTTAATAAACAACTCAGGTACCAGGAGACAGCGATAACACACCTAATCATAACGGAGATCTGACCAAGACTAAGGGAGAACTGAGGATATAAACATGAACTTATAAACATGAACCAAACAAAGAAAACTAATGAGACAATTAACAAGACACAGGTGAACAGAATAACATAATCAGGCAAACTGAAAACACAATAAGCAGACAATGAAACTAAAACAGGTCACAAAACACACAGAGAACGTGACACAGACAGTTTACTGATACTCTAATTACTGCTAGTTGACATGCAGTTATAAAGTTTCTTATAGCCAGCCAAATGTCTAAAGGACACCATCAAAATAAAGTGTTAAGGTCTTCTCGTCCAAAATTTTTGCACGTTAAAAAATGAGTATGACCTCATGTTGTGTCAATCACGTTTACACACTGCCTCCGAAACTTTCGTCCATCGTAAAAAAAAAAAAAAAAAATCGGACCGAAAACCCCCCAGAAAAAAAAAACTCAGTGTGCAAGGAACTTTACTGTTATTAAAAATACAACCATTCGTTGTTAGTTCATATCAGATCAGGTTCATTAAATAATATTAATATTTAAAGGGATAGTTCACCCAAAAATGAAACTTCTGTCATCATTCACTCACCCTCAAGTTGTTCCAAACCTGTATGAGTTTCTTTCTTCTGTTGACCACAAAAGAAAACATTTTTAAGAATGTGGGTAACCAAACAGTTGACGGTAGCCATTGACTTCCACAGTATGGAATAACAATACTATGGAAATCAATGGCTACCAGTAATAGAATGCAAGACATTCCTAAAAATGCCTTGATGAAAGAATTTTCATTTTTGGGAGAACTATCCCTTTAATAATATATTAGTGCATGTTGAAATTAACTGCATATGTAAAAACAAAACTCCCAAATGGGTGTTGTTTTCACAGCGTTGCCATAGAAGAACCATTTTGCATTCCTCAAAGAACCTTTCAGTGAACACTTCTTAAAAGAACCATTTTTTTTCTTAGTGTGAAGAATATTTTACTAACCTAAAGAACTTTTTTTTTTCACTATAAAGCAGCTTTTGTGCAATGAAAGGTTTCTACAAATGTTTAAGTTTCTTCATAGAATAACTGACTCAAATAAAACATATTTTTTAAGAATGCAAGATTCATAAAGTACTTGTCATTGTTAATGAATGTCAACTAATCAAGTTGCTAGCATTAACTTTATTGTAAAGTGTTCTCAGATGATCATCTGATCAGAAAAGCACTTCTTCTGAACATATGTCATCATAAACCAGAGGAGCTTTAAAGGGGTCTGTGACGTGGTGGAACAAATTCAGAATATCTCTCTGAGAAGCGGCGCAGACCCTCCGAGACCTTTTGAAAGCTGTGCAGAACAAGATGGCAACAAATGGGAGAAAGCTGTGCTCGCTGCAAGAGGCTAAAGGAAAATGAAGGGTAGCCTCACCCGGCCTCACCTCCGATGAACCTTCAAACGCCAGACGCGAAAAACTGAAACATTAGGAGACGCAGTGTAGCCCGAGAAAGAGTGGAAGTCCATTCATCTCTCAATGTCAAGAATAACTCAAATCGCTTATCCATATGGAAGCCGATGACAAACGTCCATACCACCCCCCTAACGAAACACAAATCATCTCAGACTTGATTTTGAAAGCCTCTGTCCAGAAGTCTCTTCTTGACCTCTCAGCGTTCTCAATTTGCCTGTTCATGATTCTAAAGGAAGGCTGCATGTTCTGATTTAGTGTCCTGACATGTACATTCTCATGGGCTCCAAACGCGCTATGACAAAAACCATATGTGCAGAAACATCTTTAATTCAGCGTTTCTGAATCCCAGGAGTTCTCTAGTAAAACGTGCAAACGCCTTCCCAGCGAAACATCAGCCTGCTTGATGAACGCAGGACGGGCTGGTCATTAAAGGTGTCACATGGGGCAGCAAATGAACTGGAAAGCATCCGTTGCTTGCTGCAGTTTAAATCAGCACACAATCTGCACTGGTGCATTATGGGAGCAACCTGGGTGTTCTGAATGTCTGCAATCCATTGACTTGCCATTGCAGTTCAGGTGTCTGCAGGCCACACGCAACACGCTCACAGCAAACATGCTGCTAATGGTGGAGGAGAAACTACGACACAAGGCCACGGAGTTCACCAGCCTGCAGAAACTCTCAGCGGCGGCGAGGAGGAGTTGTCTACGCCACTCATATGGTTCGAATGAATCCGTCATCATAAACTATTTCACGTGCCGTTAAAGGTAACAGAGCATATTTCAGATATGTAAATGGTAACCAACCATGGTTTACTTTAGGAACTGTAATGTTGGCTTTGAGGCTCTCTGTGGTTTTGAAGCTAAATGTATTGCTTTAGGTGGAAACCACAGTTGATTTCATGCTGTTGCCATTATTTGGTGCTTTGAATAAGAATGTGTAGAGCGCTTTAAGCGTGGAGCTGTTTGAACTGGGGTTTAATGTTACACAATTGATGTATTTAAGCTTCTGGAAAAAATTATTGACAGTAAAGCTGTCACAATACTTCAATCACATCTTGCAAGCCATGTAACAGCACAAGTATTTTAACACTGTTAAAATACAAAACCCATGTTGTCAGACAAACTTTTCTGAATGTAGAAAAAATTATGAAAAATTAAGTTAACTTTAAGGCCATTTAGTTTGAGTAGCTTAGCTTACGAGTGTTTTTGTTCGTATTTTATTGTAAAAGTTGTATGTCACCACTGAGATTAGTGTTCTCCTTGAAGTTTCTTCCATTTCAGCTAGTCTGTGACTTGTTTTGGTGTTTAAATATATTAATGTAATGTATAACCTTATTTTTGTTTAAGAAACTGATACACAAGTTAGATCAACTGAGAAAGTTTTAGATCATAAAAACATAATTCTAATGCTCAGCTTAACCTAAAATTCAAGTCATAAGTTTCCATGTGTTTAGTATATTCAAAAAGATCCTACAGATTGTTGCCTTGTGTGTTTAAATTTTCTCAACTTCTGATAATTTTTAAATGTATTTTAATACCTATGCATGCATGTTGTTTTTCATTAATAATATTAAAATTCTCAAAAGCAAATAAAAATAAAGTTGTGTGTGAGTGAAAGTGAAAATATTTTACAAATAACAAATATATCATTAATAAATGATACACATTAATATATTTTGGCAAAAGTCTTCACTTTGTTGTCTAGTTAAACACAAGCTATTTTCACAAAAAACTGCCACCTCTGTGCCACTCAAATTTCAAATGCAATTCATATGATAAACAACAACTCTAACAACTGAAACAACTAAAAATGATTTTAATTTCAAGATGATTGGAGTATGTTTTACCCATACTCAAATTTCTACTTCAGAATTTAATTCAATGTGTTACTTGCCATTTCTTTGTAATTATTTGTGAAATTTACTAGGAAGTACTGTGTGAAAAAATCTACACAATTTTTTTTTAATGTAACAGGCATTATATAAATGTCAAAATAATGTGAACTTTGGCACTAACAGTAATATACTAATATACTATACTAATAATACAGTAATATACTAATACTAATGGTAATATATGTATTTTATGTATGTATGGGAGTGGCATAGTTGTGGTATTTGGGTTCATTTTTGGGCTGTTTTAATTGGTCATTGGACTAGATTTTGGCTAGTTTTGATTGACAATAGGCAGGTCTGGCAACCCTGACAAGAGTACTGTGGAGCCACCAGTATTTTGAGGCTTAGTTACCTTGATAAGAACGCTACTAGGCTGATTTATCAGCATGAGAAACAACATACAATATTACTGCTTTCAGATACCTAATGAGACTCATTTTAAACCTCCAAAATGGTTTAAAATGGTTTAAAACCAGTTGCCAAACAAAGCTGGAATAAGCTCTCTTGTGAAACTTCCAGCAACTGTTAAATGTAATGAGCTCCCAAAATCTCAAAACAATATGCCCCTTAAAGCGGGAACCTGCTGAGTCAGCAGTGGCCATCAGTGCCCTCATGGCTTCAGCACGAGCTCAGCCGGCCACACACAGAGTGACCCTCATGTGCTGCCCCTCATGACCCTCCAGGCGTTCGGCTCACCTGCTGATCAGGGTCCAAAGCTTGCGCCCCAGCTCAGCCCGGGTCAACCCCAGCAGGGCACAGGCCTCCATCTTCTTCTAAGCTTTACTTAAGAGAAGAGAGAGTGGCTTCAGCGGGGTTAATCCCGTTCCAGAGGCGTAGTAAACTGCGTGTGTTGTCACAGTGAAACATCTGACAGCTTTCTCGTTCACCCGGGGTCAAGCCTGATGGATAAGACTGGACAAGTGCTGGGGTGACGCCCCTGATCGAGCTCCTAACACCGGCCACTGCTCATTATAGATGCTGTAGCTTGTGCATTTGGGGAAAAGTATACTTCAAGTTCATTTTTTTAAGTAAACTTAAGACACCACAGGTGAATAATTAAATTCAAAACCACAGTACATTAACACATCGAATTTTGTATTACAAGTTTTCTGAAATGTAATATTTGAATGTGCAAATGAGGCATAATCTAATTAAAAATACATTTCCAGAACAGAAATCTGAATATTGGACAAAGCCAAGATGTTTTATTTTATTATAATGTTGAATAATGTTATATAAATCAGGTGAATGATGAACAAACCCCTCTGTAAAAACCTTTGTATTAAAGTTTGGTGTGTGTAAGTACTGAAGTGCAAGCGAAACTAATTTTGAGAAGCGGCCTGTAAAGATATGTACTGTATAATTGACATCTACAGACGCAAACAGATAAAGTATAATAAAATCAACACTCAAATGTATATTTTGTATGTTTTCTTTCCACTAGTCTGAAAGAAGATGTTATGGAAGCAAAATGTCCCAAAATTGGCCTAAAAACTATGGTTTTGCCTGTAGTACAAGTACAAGTTTTCTGAAATGTAATATTTGAATGTGCAAATGAGGCATAATCTAATTAAAAATACATTTCCAGAACAGAAATCTGAATATTGGACAAAGCCAAGATGTTTTATTTTGTTATAATGTTGAATAATGTTATATAAATCAGGTGAATGATGAACAAACCCCTCTGTAAAAACCTTTATACTAAAGTTTGGTGTGTGTAAGTACTGAAGTGCAAGCGAAACTAATTTTGAGAAGCAGCCTGTAAAGATATGTACTGTATAATTGACATCTACTGACGCAAACAGATAAAGTATAATAAAATCAACACTCAAATGTATATTTCGTATGTTTTCTTTCTACCAGTCAGAAAGAAGATGTTATGGAAGCAAAATATCCCAAAATTGCCCTAAAAACTATGGCTTTGCCTGTAGTGTCTTGTCTTGAGTAAAATTCAAGTATATTTTCCAAGTATATTTTGTGTATTTATAAGTGTATTATTTTCAAAACTTCTTGGGACTAAGTTGTCCCACATTTTTTGTTTATGAAAAAAAGATGTACTTAAAATGTAGTATACTATTAGATATATAAAATATACAGAGTACTAAATTGTACATTTTTATGAAGTACAAGTATAGGCCAAATATTCTTAGACTGTTCTGTATACTTGTCTGTGTAAGCTAAGTATACTTAAGTATGATTTTGTATGAATTTTGTATAAAGTATACAAGCACTGTAACACATAAACTGCAGACCAAATATATACATTCTCTCTCTTTTTTGTTTTTGTTTTATTTAAAATCAGCATAATAAGAGCACACTCGAGTAAAACATTTTTTTTTGTAAGGGATAGGAGGGGATTTGTGGTGATCATGCACTCAAAATATACAAACAAAAAAACTGAGATGTAGAAAGTCCTTCACAAGCAAACAAGTAAATACAAGTAAAGGAAAAAAAACCAGCGTCTTCCTGGCCTGGGCTTTAAACGAATAAACAGGAGCTAATTTCAAGTGCACTTTTAGAGACGCAGCTCAGCCCAGGAGGATGTGAAAACAGCTTATTTTCATAAGAAACACAACATTTACTTTACCTGTTATTGGAAGGGCTGACGGTGGATTACTTCCATCTGAAAGCAATTAGGACGGCTTAAACGCTTGGTGTGAGAAATACGGCTTTCACAAGGAATGTTTTTACTCTTTTTCATTCAGGGATTTTAAAAGCTCTGGCCCTCAGGGTGAGCGGTGGTTGGTGATTGGCGGACGGCAGCCAGAGATGTCTGGGCTTAGGCAATTACCAATAATGAGCTAACCTTGTTTACTAGCTTATCGAAGGGCAATTACAGTTGCATATCACTATTACTGAAAAAAAAATCAGTCCTGGGTATTCTTCATGGTCCACTTCAGTCTCAGTTCCTCTGATTTAACACTGTGTTTGGGAGCTATAGTAAACCACAACTGGGACTGTTATAATGAAACTGTGGTATGCACCATTAGAAAGACCTTGCATTCATTAATTTTAAAAGGTTAAAAACGCTACTGTATTGTGCAATTTATGGGTTAATAGTAACATTACTAATACTTACAAACCACACTCATTGGAAAAACGCACCCATGGCGACATTTTGCCAAAATATTATGTAGATTCTTGCACTATTTGCAATACTTTCAAGGAGAAATGTCCAGTGAGAGGCACTGAAGAGTGTTTAATTTTATTCAAAATAGATGAACTTTCATCTAGCAGTGCTCGCATTTGATAATAAGGTAGCACCTACACTAAACCCTGCCTTAAACTTAACTGATAGTGTTAAAAAAAAAGTGATATAAAAATGCATTTGCTGAAGCATATGTGCTTCTGCAAGTTTTTGAGCACTTTTATCGTGGCTCATGTTTCACTGGACTCATACCCATGCAAATGCAATGCTGTACCGGGTGCGCTACTGAGCAAGTTTACTGCGTCAGAAAAGCCATATGGAGCTGGTTATGTGATGCAAATATCGAAATGTATTGGTTTACAAATAATTTTAAGGTATTAAAATTGTTTGGAGCTCATAACATAGTGTTTTATCTCGTGATAATCTGGCTCATGTAATTATAATTTGTGCATAAAAGGAAGAAAAGGTGTAGGTGTTTTACTGCCACTAGTGTTCATTTTACTACAGGGAGTTGTATGTATAGGAACGTCTTTGGAATTTTGCAAAAATGTTGGTAGAGACAAGTAAGCTGAATCCAGGGAGCTCTTGTGATAAATGCGTTCTTGCAAATGAACTCTAGTGGAAGGAGAGGGTGTGCTCTAAATGCTTATTGCATTACCCCTAACCTATCCCTGTTTATTTCCCATGGGGCAAACCAGTTAGGAAAAACAAACTTGGTCTTAAAGTCAACATGAAACATGTTCCTATTACTTCTGTAATGTGACAGTGTTTTTATCCACCAGGAACTTACTGGATAGTGAAAAGTGATCGCTATATAGAATAATATGCACAGGTGACTCATGCTCAATAATATATTAAATATCATCAATTCTGATTTTATGTTTAGAAAAAAGTGTAACACCACTTTTTTTGGGAACACCAAAATATTAAAATGCTATCTCTATTTCTCCTCCTATTATCTGGTGGAAGGAAAGAGCTGTAATAAGGCAAAAAAAAAAAAAAAAAAAAAAAAATTGCCCTGGGTATAACAGCGGCTTTCAGTGCTGTTAATGTTGGGTTTCCAGAAGCCATTAGACCTGAGTGAGGTTTAGTGTAGGTACAGGGCATGTGGTTTGTATAAAGTCATTAACCTTTGGCCATTTCCTTGTAATAAAAGGAAATTACATTTGAACAGAGTTTTATTTAGCAGCGCTGAGGCAGTGTGAGAAGCTGTGAGCTCAATGAATAATGTCAAGCTCATTAATCTGAAAACACATCTTACCTGTGAACATCTTCTGTGGTCCTCACACCAGTCCAACACACGGTCATTCTGAAAGAGACCAAGAAACACATACAAATGATTACAATGACATCACAAAGTTTCACATTACTGAGTATGAATCGTATAAAATAGAGTGTAAATTATATTTCATCTTTTAAGGTTTCTCACACACTAGAGAACACTCTGACAGATGGGAACGTATTTATTAAGATGTATTTTAAGGATGTGGGAAGATTGTGGTCAGTTTGATATTGAGCAGGAATACAGCAAACAGGATTTCTGAAGGCACAATTATGTCTCGTAGTGCAGGCAAATACTTGAGGTGTGGATCTAATCACAGCGTAAACATTTATTAAACAAAAACAAGAAGACAGTCTCATAAGTTTTTGAAGCACTGTTTTATGAAGCTTTGAAACCTTTGCAAATCATTTTGAACCCGTGATATGGAGTGATGTTGGAGTGAAGTCACGTGATTTCAGTAAATAAGGATTTGTTACATCATAACAGTTTCGAAATGGTTCAAAATGTCAGTGGTTCGCAGTGTCCAATGTCTATGAATCCATCAACCACTGTTTACATGGTTTTTACCTGACCTCAGATCAGTTTTGTGAATTTGTAGCCATTTGACACATTCATAGAATAAAAAGGAAGAGTTGTAGATAATAGTCTCTTATTGGCCTCATTAACCAAGCTCTCCATAAAACAAACAAAGCAATCTCAACAGTTCAATAAAATAGCAAATACTATATAGACTATTTGTTTTTAATTGTATTAGATGATTTGTTAATTGCTTTGAATAGAATACACTTTCAGTAAAGTGTTTGCAATTGGTTTGTAAAAGGAGGCATCACCAGCATTTTGAGTGCTGCAAAATCTAATCATTTTGCAAAGTGTCTGGTTTAAATGATTATTAAGTGAAGTCTTGAAAAGCTTTGTTTGTTCCACCATTAGAAGAAGGTAATCCCAAAGAACTGCAGAAATCAACAGGTTAACAGTTGAGCTAAAGACAACTGAAACCAAGTGCTATAAATTTACTTCATGACAAGAACTAAACCAGACACAGGTGTGCATAATAAAAAACAACAAAACAATTAAAACAAAGAAAGAAACATAGAAAAAGTAAAGACAGATACAATAGAATCGAAAATAAACTTAAAATTAAGAGTTTTAGAACATAAAACTCCACAGAATAAACATAACAAATTGAACCCACCTCTTTTCAATTCTAATTGATTAACTACACTGAGTTGTGTTAAAGTTACAATTTTGAAATCATTCTCTGATGAGTCATCTCTTCGGCATACTTTGACAAAAGTTTCAAATGTTTAATACAAGAGCACCAGTCTCCTGTCATTTATTACCGTTAGGTGACTATGATATATATTTGCCATAGGCCTACAGTGGCATTTAAAGCCTGAGGTCAGAATTCCTTCCAGCGTGGGGCGACATGGGCAAGAATGAATCATGTATGAGGAAGTAAACACACCATAACCACAGCTTCAAGCATACGTCAACACCCAACCAAACCTTCTTTCGGAAATGTGGTGATGAGGATTTAACCATAGCTAATGAATGACAGTCCAGAGTGTCTGTGTTTAGACTTCTATTATGTCACAGTGTCTTTGGGAATGAGGGGATGGCAGACACCACAAACATAAAGACTTCTCTGTAACTTCATGTAAAATGCCATCTGAATGCTGCTCTGACATGATGGCAAAGACAAACACATATATGAGTGATCATCATGCAGGCGAACGCCGCAGTAATCCTCCAGACACTCCCTTTGGGTAACCAATATTTATCCTCAGCAAACGTGAGTCACGCCTCCTCTGAGGTCCCACAAGTCATTTGTGAGGTTTTAATTAGGACTTTAGGGACAGAGAGAGCCCATTGTGTGTCATGGAGTCTCCAGTAGTGATCTCCAAAGGAATGCTGGAGCGTAACATCATCTCAAGAGATCACATCAAGGCTAAATCCTTCTTGATGAGCTTCCCAGACTAAAGCTCTCACTCCACACCTTCAAACTAAACCAACTAAACCCATAACACTTACAGGTCTGTTTCACAAATGCTCATGAAGACATAAAAAAGAAATCCTCTTAAGTTTGTTTTAGATGTTTTTTCTTTACACACAGAAAACAAGAAGATAAAATTGAAGTGAAATCCTTAGTCTTAGGGGCTGAAGACACATCCTGCCCACTTAAGAGAGAACAGAGTTTTTTCCCTTAATGAGAGATTTAGATTGACCCATAAAAAAACATTTATCCAACTGATAAAAACCTTCTACCAAAATAAACCGACTGTAAGCTGCTATACATCACTGTCTAGGTATATTAAACAACCACGAGTAATCATCAGTGCGGTTCATGAACTGTTATGTGTTTGCTTAGATGAGGATAAATATATGACGGAGCTAAAGCTCAGCTCAAAGGTCTGTCTGTGTCATGTGTCTTCTGAAGTCCAGCCAAAACTAATATACAATTACTATCTTACTGATTTATATCTTAAATGTTATTTAATCAGCTATCAGAAATGCATTGTTAAAGGAATAGTGTAGCAACAAATTACAAGTCCTTATTTTCTCATCCTCATGTCGTTCCAAAGTCATATTACTTTCTTTTGACCGTCAGAACACAAAAGAAGAATTTTGACAAGTGTTTCGGCTGTTTTTGTCCATTTTATGAAAGGCAATGGCACTCAAAACTTTACTCCAAAAAAAGACAAGAAATTTTCTTTAGTCAATCTAAAATCAATCTCAAGAGTCACCTAAAGAGAACAAACCTCATTGGTTCTCACTCATGAAGTAAGCATGTTTGCCATATTTGATGAGCTCTATATATGTGTGTTCATCAGGGTCTATTTATCTGTAAAAGCCTAAATGTCTCTTATATATACTTTGAATGAAATCTGAGACAACCAAAATTTGTCTTCAAAAAGACATTGTAAAAGTAATCCACGAGTGGTTTTTTCCAAGTCTTCTGAAGAGACATTTAGGCTTTTATATAAATAAACCCTGATTAACGCACATACATAGAGCTCATCAAATATGGCAAACATGCTTGCTTCATGAACCAGTGAAGGTTTGCTCTTGCACGTCAACCAAGTATGGCTGATCTTCAGTGTTTACCGTATTTAATTTATCTCAGTGTTTTTATAACTAAATAAAAGTCTGCAATTACATCTGTTCATCATATAAAGCGATCAAATTTTCTTTTTTGGTGACCCCTTAAGTTTGATATTTCAATTCTGACAACTGATAAAATAACACTTAAAATATAAATTAATATATATATATATATATATATTTAGAGAACTACAGAATGGTATCCCATTTTCCATTCATTGCAAAAACACTTGAATGAGTTGTGTTCAACCAAGTCTCTGCCTTTCTCACACAGAACAACCTCCTGGACAGCAACCAGCGTGGTTTCAGAAGCGAACATTCAACCGAGACTGCCTTGCTTTCAGTTGTTGAAGCCCTTAGACTGGCAAGAGTGGATTCCAAATCTTCAATACTTATCTTGATGGATCTGTCTGCTGCTTTTGACACAGTTAACCACCAGATCCTCCTGTCAACCCTATTGGCAAAGGGCATCTCAGTAACTGCACTCCAGTGGTTTGAGTTTTACCTCTCAGATAGGTCCTTCTAGGTATCTTGGAGGGCTGAGGTGTCCAAGTCGCAACATCTAGCTACTGGGGTGCCTCAGGGCTCAGTTCTTGGACCACTTCTCCTCTGTCAATATGGCATCACTAGGGTCTGTCATTCAGAAACATGACTTTTCATATCACTGCTATGCTGATGGCACTCAACTCTACCTCTCATTCCATCCTGATGATCTGATGATAGCTGCTTGCATCTCAGCTTGTCTAACAGACATTTCTTGATGAAGGACCATCACCTTCAACTCAGCCTTACCAAGAAAGAACTGCTTTTGGTTTCTGCTAACCCATCGTTTCATCACAATTTCACCATGCAGTTTGACAGATCAACCATAACTCCTTCAAAAACAGCCAGAAACCTTGGTGTTATGATTGATGATCAGCTGAATTTCTCAGACCACTTTGCTAAAACTGCCCGGTCCTGCAGATTTTCTTTATTCAACATCAAGAAGATCAGGTCCTTTCTTTCGGAACATGCTTCACAACTCCTTGTTCAAGCTCTTGTTCTGTCCAGACTTGACTATTGCAATGCTCTCTTGGCAGGGCGTCCAGCCAGTTCTGTCAAACCTTTACAATTAATCCAGGATGCAACAGCAATATTAATTTTTAATGAGCTGAAAAGAACGCACATCACAGCTCTGTTTCTCAGTTTGCACTGACTACCAATAGCTGCTCAAAAAAATTCAAGGCACTGATGCTTGCTTACAAAACCACTACTGGCTCTGCACTCCTTTACCTAAATTCACTATTTCAAACTTATGTGCCCTCTGGAAGCTTGCGTTCTGCAAGTGAACGGCACATAATTGTAGTGCCACCCCAAAGAGGCACAAAATCACTTTCATAAACCTTTACATTTACTGTTCCCTCCTGTTGGAATGACCTGCCCAACTCAATCCGAGCAGCTGAATCCTTAGCAGTGAAAGCGCTACACTGGGGCGAGTTTAGCCCCCCATAGCCCCAGTTTAGCCCCATAATAAGGTAACCAGATGTCCCATTTTTCCCGGGACAGTCCCGTATTTCAGCTCTATTTTTAATGTACTGCGAGAACAGCCTAATCAAAGGCAACCAAGCTCGTCGTAAAACAAAATTACCATCAGTTAAAGGCATTTCATTGAATTCAATAATGAAATGACTTTAACTGAAAATTGAGTGTTTGATCTTGTCATTTTACATTATTGACACTATTTTCCTATTTTGATATTGGAAAATTGCTTTGACACAATCTGTATTGTTAAAAGCGCTATATGAATAAAGGTGACTTGACTTGACTTGACTTGACATCGTGACATAGACATGTGGGGGCATGTTTGAATACTGATCATTCTCTTAGCACCCCCACATATTGGTCTAGCCCCCCTTTAGCCCCAGTAGAGAAAAAATTCTGACGCCGTGCCTGGTTCTTAGCCATCTTCAAAAAAGAGGCTAAAACACATCATCTTTATTTGAGCCTCTAACTCTAGCACTCTCTATTATATTTCTATTCCATCTACTTGTTTTATTTTATCTATCTATCTATCTATCTATCTGTCTATATCTATCTATCTCAAGGTATAGGGGCAAAACTCCCCCCCAGTGAATTCAAAACATGAGGTATCATGTTTTGTAATTTTTGAAGACTCACCAACTAATTGGAGAAAAAAGCTCAGAAAGCATCTAAACCACTTTCTGCACATTGCTGTAATTATCTAATAACTATTTCCACTCCAGTTGGTTTGATTGGGTAAAAATGTAGCATTTTTTAAAAAATGTAGCATTAGGTAAAAATGTAGCAGGTAGCATTTTTAATGCTGTTAAAAAATCAAGTTAAAAATAGTTCATTTAAAAACCCTGTCTCAGGACTTAAAATCTCGTTAATTACTTATAAAGCCCTGAATGGCTTAGCTCCTCAGTACTTGAGCGAGCTCCTATCACATTATAGTCCTCCACGTCCGCTGTTACTTTAGCCACGGAACTTGCTAAGCACGCTATTAGGAACTTAGCACGCTATTAGAAAAGTCGATTTGCACAGATTCATAAAAGAACCTTATACTAACTTCTTCTGTAGATGAGGCTGGATCACAAATGATTTGCGTGAACATAAATGCATTTAGGTAGATCGGAGGACGCATTCCCTTCAAAAACAACAGTAATCCACTGCGTCTTCAGTGGCTCAGATGTCGGGAGTAAATGACGACTGCTATGTTCATTATTACATCCAACAACAAAACACTTCAATCGCTTAGGAGCCATTCATGTATACATCTGCTCCAGCATTGAAACATTGGTGGACTGATGACAGCTCACCTTAGGGCGGGTCTAAGGTAAAACACTAGCGTCAATCAACAATCGTGGGAGGGGCCTGGGTCTGCGTGACGTCACACAGACAGGCGTCTGAGAACGGCTTGATTTGAGAAAGGGGAAATGATTTAACGAGATTTAAAGACAAAAACACTGGGTTGATCTTTATCATTATAGGGTGGTTGTGTACACACACTGCCAACACACATTTCAGTTCAAACAACTTGTAAAAGTCGCATACGATAAACCCTTTAAGTATGAGATATGGGTGTTGTGCCATAAAATTTTTTATACAACTGACATTGTATTTAATGTGAATTTAATAACAACACTGTAAATTACTAATTATAACACTTTCATTTTACAGAGAGCAAAGAATATTTACATTATCAAAGAACATTTTCATTCAGTCTAGCCAGAGTTCAAGCACTCTCAAAAACTCCCATTAAAATCACTGAAGCTGTTTACACTGTGAAATGAATATCTTACTTACATGCACACCTTTGTTGTTTCTGATGAAAGAATTCACCAGAGAATTTAGTCAGCGAGCAAGTGAACACAACAACGGCATTTTAGCAATGACTTGTCTGAACGTCTTTGGTCATTGCATTCATAAGCTCAACAGGATTATGTGTGATTGGCTATAATGCAGCGCTGTAAAATGCCTCTGTCTCTGGCTCAGTGCCAGCCAGCAAATGCAGATTTGAATTTAGCAGCTGATGCTGTGCCGCACAAATATAAAAAATTGTGTCAAATATAAAAAATATTATTCGGCTATTTTTTGTCTTTTGGAAGCTCATTCAAAATCCACTTGCCTCAAAAATTTGAATGGCTATGACACTTCTGCATATAACCAGTGACAAAATTAAAACGAGGCTGCCTTTTAACACGTCTGTGTAGTTGATCAATTTTCATGATTCTTTTTTGGTGTCACTTTTGAGCATCCAAACACTCACTCCTTAAAAGTATATTTGCTATTTGCAACAAAATATAGTATGAAAATCAACCACAGCAATGAAATATTTAAACTGTTATCGATCATTGGCATTTTAACTTCCTCTCATTCATTCCTGTCATCTTTAGACAGTTTAATTGTCATTCAGCTCATTTGAGTTTTGATACAGCACCTTTCTTTCATGATCCCACCACAGACCACCATCAAAGCCACCAGAGATTTATGCCACATTGCTTCCATTTCAGTTCTTTGGAAAATAACTATATGTTCCGTGCCATAAATCCATCTTATTTCTACAAAGCTTAACATTTTTCAGGCTGCCTTCAGTGTCCCATAATCACGTGATGTTCTCTCGGACCTCAGTCTTCACCACATGCCCCACGGTGACAGAGGCTTCCTACCGACCTGACGACATTTCCCTGAACCGCCTTTACAGCCTCACCAACTCTTGCCTGTTTTTTCTTTAAGCTCGCCTTTCCAGTATTGTTTCAAGTAAAGAGCTAAAGAGAAACAGATTAGCACTGCTCTCTGCGGTGTGGCCTCTTCCTGTAAACAGCATTTCAATAAAGTTTTTCTGCTGGATTTTTATAGTGTCTGTGACTAACCAACCCTTATATTTTAACACAGATTACCAGAAGCTGTTGTGGTTTTGACCGTAACACATCGCTATGCACATAATAACTGAAATTAGTTATTTCAGTAAAGCCATATAACATCACAAATGAGAAACACAAATGTACAACTGCTCCTCTGCAATTAAAGAACATTTGCAGACTACCAGGTTGGAGACATTTGTTTAGTGCAATCTCAAAATTTAGACTTGAGAGTTACCTGTCTTTGACAAATAAGAACGCACAAGGTGATAACATTTTTAGTCACTGGCTGCTTGCTAGTTTTGAACTAGACCTACAAACAGCGAGCTGCAGGAGGTTATGAAACCATGGATGATTGTTCGGCATCTTTAAAGTACATGAAGAGTGTAAATCAGCTATATTACAGGTGAAAAAAGGATTTAATATGCTGGATGATACTGGCTTCAAAACACAGTGTAGGTTCAAACAGAATTCCCAAGTTTCATATAATGGATGCAGGCCTAAGCAACACAACATCAATGGCAAGGTCATGATGGAAATATTTAAGACCAAGCAACAAAATTTCAGCCAGTATTTCATTTTAAAGAGTTTGCTGACTTCCAGATTTAAGATCAAGGAGGCAAACAGTAATTGATGCTTGCACTTAGAAATTACACAGATTTTGGTGTCATCAGCATAACTATGAAATGCTGTTCAGACCAACACGAAAGTCTGGCACAAAATTTGGTCTCAAATTTGCATGCGATTTGTCTTCCAACCAATATGTAAAAAATGGCACAAGGGCTGACTGAACATGCAAAATCACACTCTGACAGTAGGTGGCGCTTTAAGCAGAAATACAGCAGATACTCTGGCTATTACAGTACACAAAGCAATGTTGCGCAAATTTCTTTATCTAACCCACTTGTCACTAATTAAGTACTTATTTACTTGTATTGAAAGATTGGTTCAGATTTTTGCATTCATTGTGTTTTTTATCAAACAACATCAAATACAAGAATACAGAGAACAGATTCTGGATTCATCCTCTGCTATTCACTGTTGCATAGCAAACAAACATCTGTTATTGAGCGACAACAAGTTGTAATTTTAAGTAACAGCTGGACTCTGAGCATGTGACCAAAAAGTGCAAAAGTTATTGGTTAGCCAGTTTTCTTCTCAGTGTGATGGAAAAGTGATTAGAACATCTCTGTGTAAAAAATCTTTCACAGTGACCCAGTGCTAATGCTCGTGTTGGTCTGAATACACACATTAACACCGAATTTTTGCACCAAACATTCATCTTGGTGTGAAAGGCCTTAAAACTATGAAAAAGTGGAAGCATATAGATTAGAAAAACTAGCGGTCCAAGAACTGATCCCTGTGGTACACCTTGTGAAGCAGCATCTGAGTGAGATTTGTGCTTATTTATACTGAGACATGACACAGAGATATGCTGGCCACAGATGGTCAGTAACACCAATAGTAGATTAGTGAGTGAGTGAGGAGTACAGAAGGCTGAACTCGGGTCTAAGAAGGCTAGGAAAGTGACAACACCAGTCAGATGAAAGGAAGAGGTTGCTTAGTATCTTTAAGAGGACATCTCTGTATTATACAGAGGTGGAAACCTTATTGATTTTTGTTGTTTTATTTTTAAAATTTTTTTCTTCGATAGCAACTGAGCGGCGACCACCTTTTCTATTATCTTGCTGGATAAAATAGATTTGATATGGGCCAAAAGTTGCTTGAAACTGTATTTTGGAGACTTGGTTTCTTGAATACTGAAAAGATAGCAGCAATCAGAGATCTGTTAGTCACGTGGGTAATAGGCAAACTGGCAAAAGACAATGAGCTTTAAGGGGATATAATGGAACAAGTTGGGAGGAGGAAAGGTTTGGTTTTTCAATCCATTTTTTATATGAGAGTTGCGTACAATAAGTACAGTAGATTTAAAGGCCATGACTGAGCTGAATGATTCTTAATCATTATTCATTTTGAAACCAAAATTTGGATAACAATTTTACGCAAATATCATATTGGTTACACCATTTGATGTGAACTTACGTTGAGAAACAATCCTTGTTTGTCATAAAGGTCACATCATCTGACATTTTTTAAGTCATGCTGATCATACCACACACTGGGCTTTGGTGGACATTTTTTATATTAATGTTTTTAAATATGATTATCATTTATCAAAGTTTTGTTTTAACACACTGTAATAAATAATAATAATAATAATAGGCCAAACTGCTCATTAAAATAAATCATTTTACCCTTATAGCTGTCACATTTCTGTTGTTTTTGGTTTGGTTTCTCTTCATTCTAGTTTGCCTGTGTTCCTTTGTTTGTTTCCATGGTTTTTGATTAATTTCTCCACACCTGTTTCAGTTCTCCCTGATTACTTTTCTAGTATTTAAGTCCTGTGTTCTTCCCTGTTGCGTTCTGATGTGTTTGGATTGATTTTCCTGTGGATTTCATATTAAAATTCCTATTTGGATTATACGTGAGCTTCATTATACAGCCAACAAATGTAACAATAGTGAGATGTTCATTAAGATCTCAGGATGGTCACTTTGACATTTACATTAATTCATTTATATTAAAATATTAAAATTAATTTTGGTTGTAAGAAACTCTTTTCTTTTTCTTTCATGACATAAGACAGACAGTTGAGTATGCATGTAGGGATTCATTTCTAATGAGAGTTTGAGGCCTACACGATGCCAGCTTTGCCCATGGCAACTCACTTCTGAAATCTAACCCCAATCACTTGGAGCTGAGGAAATTTAGTTTGGAGCCAAAGGAAAACAATGTCCTGACAAGAATATGTACAGCACATGGGCTGTGACATCAAAGGCAGCAGACAATGAAAATATCCAAGTGCATTTCATGCTTTTAAGAGCCTTCTCTTTTCAAAATACTATGACGGTCAATGCTACTATCAACCGATTCATTACCTGCATTCTTTAAAATACCTTCTTCTGTGTGCAAGAGAAGAAAGAAACTCATAGAGGTCTGGAACAACATGAGGGAGAATAAATGATGACAGAATTTTAATTTTCCCATTAAGTTTATTAATTTGTTTGTATTAAAACTTCCAAATTGGTGGAAATTTTACATGCAATTCAAATGCATACATCTTACATTTAGGCCTAATTATTTTAGTCACCAGAATGGTGTAGCCCACAATAATCAGCTAAACTTTGACCTTATGGACTGGGAAACCTCCAGTGTCCGTGTGAACACCACTTTAAGGTCAGTAGAACAAAGAAGGAGTGTAATTCGACCTAAATGAAAACTTTGCCTACATTTGTTTGATGTCCGTCACTCTACACCTGTCTTGTGCGATAACTTGCATTTTTACCGCAGTATAACCATTTGCGCTGACACTGGATATGCGCGCCATTAACACAACAAACACCATTGTCTGGAGACGTCGTAAATCGTGCACCTGCAGTCAGAGCAGCTGCTGCAACAAAGGACGAGCTCGAGAGATGATGACTTATCAAACATTCCTTTTCTTGAAGTGGTTTGTGTAAGCTGGTGCATATAAGGACACTGAACTGGCTTTGGTTTTTGACTTTTAAAGGGCTGAGGAAAAATGGGAGGACACCTTCTTCAAAACCCCCAGCTATGCTTTGAGCAGTAACATGAAACCTGCACAACGTCCCGTCTTACAAACAGAAATTATGGCTGGAATTCTGCTTAGAATAAAGAAACTCCCTGAGAAGAATTCAGTCTGCAGTGAGTCATCTCATCCTTATTTAATTACAGTGATTGTAGGAGTAATTTATGAGGCCATTATAAGATGCTTTTCAGAAGCCTTCTTACCAAAGCTCGCACAAGAATGTGTTAGTGAGTCCTTTACAAGGCAGTCCCTCGTGTTACTTCCCAGAGTTCCCACAATAAAAAAGCAACAGTTATCTGACACTCAATCATATATGAGTGTCAGTGGTCTCATTCTAAAAATTTTATGGGTAATGAGCAGACCTACTTGGCATCTGCGCCCACAGAACTCTGTAAAAAGCACAGCAGAATAAAACAAATTGTCATTCACAATGACTAATGGCTAATTGAATCAAGGTCTCAGGTATCAATGAGAGTGAATATTCTCTGTACTTTTTAACATACTGAAAAAATGGTAAGCTAAAAATGGCTAACAACATCTAAATTAACTGGTTTTATTCAAGTAAAAAAAATAAAAAATAAAAAACATTCACATCACTAATTTTACGTAAATAAAAGTTCATTTTAATATGTGAAATCAGGTAGAAATAGCTCTTTAAGGTAACAATGGCAAGTTATCACTGTTTAAATCCGCATATTATAATATTTTAATGCAAACATGCAAATGCAAGATGCATGCAGCAAAAAGTCCTCTGCTATCCAGATGCAATTTTATGATGAAATCATAGATTTAAAAGTCAAATCAAGATTTACAGACAGGAACTGGAGGAGAAAATTAGATTAGAAGTAGATCAGAGAGAAAGTTTAATGTCTGGAACTACTAAAGTGGATAGTTTTTCATAATGTGCCTCTAATTATGACTTAATTATGGCTGGGTTGAGCTGCCACAAACATAAGCTCAAGAGATACACAGCAAACAGATCTGAAAGACAGATAAATAGGAGAGAGTCTTGCTGCATGGTGGGCTGTCAGACCATATGCTTTCATGATTCAAGCTCCAAATACCACAAAATTAACTACAATTGCACTAGAGCTGATCTCCAGTCAGTTAAGGGATAAACTCATGAAGAAAACAGGTGAAAACAACCATTAAACACCTCATTCACACACAAAAAAGCAATGGGTTTCCCATCCACTAAACCAACTGCATATGCTCAGAAAAGATCCCAACTCAGCATCTGAAACTAATGGGATTGGGGCTAGTTGTCACATAGGGATTCAAAAGACCATAAATGTATGGTTTCAAACACCCAATTCAAACACTTTTTAGCTTAACTGAGCTTATAACGACTGAACTTCGCAATATTCACACTTATTGAACTAAATTTATCTGAATAGTTACACTATTGTATTTCTAGGGTTACATTTTATTTTAAGGTGTCCTTGTTACAGTGTAATTATACATTTAAGTACTGAGTAATATTAATTAGCTATGTATTTACTATATGGCTAGGGTTTGGTTTAGGGTTACTTGCATGTAATTATGGATAATTAATTGTTATTATAATAGTAAGTACATAACGTGTGTAACAAGGACACTTTAAAATAAAGTGTTACCTCTGCTTTCGAGAAATTGTATTAAAACTGAACAACTGTTTTTTTTTTGCTTGTTTATGAAGCTGCTTTGAAACAACCTGTATTGTTTAAATATATTATAATTCATGTTAATTTATTATTGTAATAGCGGTTGTAACAAACGGACACCATAAAACTACACTGGCGTACAATTTGCTGTTGATCAAAACAATTAATTGATAATTTTGTATGTTAGCTTTTACGTGTTTGCACGTATTGTGTTGTGTTTGTGGCTTATTGTTTCGACTTTTAATAGTTTTGATATATTTCCATCAGCTATTCTTCTGAATTCAGTGTCAACAACCAGAAAGTTGCCAATGTGACATCGCGATAAAGGTAATCGAAGCTCTTCTTAAAGGCTATATTGCGCATACAAAAGACTCACCTACCTTCTAAACTATGAGCGAGAAACATTCACTCTGGTGTCTCTTACCTGCAGGTGTTTGAATAACGCGGTGATCTGCGTGATGTGAAGCGTCAGGCAGCGCGAGACGCAGCGCGCGCTTTCAATCTTCTCCAAGGTCTCCGCTTCTTCGGTCCGGCGCGCAACGCTCGCTTCAAAAGCACAGCAGAGCAGAAAGCAGCAGACCTTCCTCATAAACAACATCTTCAACGAGGACGTTCACGTAAATGTGCGTTGACGGTGGTGCGGTCGAATGCTCTGGATGCGCGTCAGGCTCGTGTTGAAAGCTGCGCGCGCTTGGACACTCCCTCTCACGCAAACCTGTCATCTGAACTCAGCTCATTCATAGTCTTGTGTTTAGATCTATGAACGAATTCAAACCATGTTTTAACGAGAAACTTTCAAGAGTCTGAAAACTTCCGGCGCTTTTATGGTTCATTGGCTCACCACTGGACAGAAAAATAACGTTGATTTATCTTTAGTTAGACGGAAAAGCCATGTATAAATGACTTCTGAAAAGTTATGAAAACAAAAACAACAGAAACCATCACAGAAATTCTAATTGTTTCCACTACAAATACAAATTACATACATTACAAACCATCAATTTTTAACCACTGAACCCATTAAAAATGGTTTCCTGTAGTGTGTTTTGGGACATATTCCATTGGGATTTAGTGGTTTTAACAAGCCACCAATAGAAGGCGACCAATTACCAGTAGAGACCCACAGGGTCCATTACAGTTTCCATTATAACCAGTAAAACCATTACAAATTCTGTGATGGTTTCTATTGTTTTGTCTTTTTTTTTCAGCAGGGTTACATGAATAACTTAAGTGACACATTTAATTGAGATTAATTAATCGAGAATGATTAAAAGACAACACATTGTTTTATTTTAATTTCTGAGGATCTCTTATTCTTCCTTTATGTTATTGTTAAATACCGAGTCATTATTACAACTCCTTTGAGATGGACGTCTTAGAAACAATGCAAAAACAGTGATGCATGAACAAGATAATCATAATAAATATAAAAATACCAATGTATACCACTGTACTGACATTCTGACGACCACAGATCCACACTGGATTCAGCCTCAGTATATGTCCATCCACAAAGATCTGAATGGAATTTTTTTGTAGCATAATTGCAATACCAGCGCCATCTTCTGATCGAATAAAGTATGACTACTACATGAGAGAGTACATAGCCAAAATGATCCTCTCAGGACCTATCGACCTTCCTCTAAGTTTAGGTCTGTCTCTAAACAAACACACATGAACTAGCCAATCAAGGTCTTTATTTTCACAAGAAAATTAAAGAGGTTTTGTGTGGAACTAAAGTCTTCTGCAGATGACTCGTCTTCACAAGGAGGAATAAGCATTCCTGAGGCAGAGTGTTTATTTGTATTTTAAATTTTAATTGATTATTCTTCTGGTATTTTCGTTTACAAGAGTATATTATGAGTCAGTTTGAATAGGTTTGGGGTAGATTTGGAGCCTGTAGACTATGACACACACATGCTGTTTACATCACAGTAAGGTCACCCATTGATCATCTTGTTAATGTTTATCAAACCTGATTCCAAAGTCACATTCATCTCCTGGTATAAATGGATGCTAGACTCCATTTAAAATAAAACTGGTTATCCTGTGCATGACAGTGTCTCTAATGAGAAAGAAAGATGTTGATTCTGATTTCGATTTTTCTGACCGCAAACATTTTGTGTGTCTCGGGGACAAGTTTAGTTCATGTTCCCTGTGACGACAAGACTGTGGACAAGACTGTCCCGACTGGCCGTCACGTACATAAACGAGGACAGACAAACAGGTTACAAATTTGCCCTTAACAGAATCACAAATGTCCAGGCGTATCAACAGGTTGGTAAACAGTGCTGTTATTTTCACCAATGGAAAGGCGACCACACCATTCATAGATCTACTCATATTACTCAATTCATTGTCTTCACAGATTCGAAGCCAGGCTATATATGTTTTTGTCATCTTTGCAAGAACCTGTTGTCACGGTTCGCTCATTCACTGTTTCCTTCTCGTCCCGTATCATGTGCGTTTGTTGTGTGTGTGTGTGTGTGTAGGGGCGTGGTCGAGCTGTCACCGATCATCAGCGACTCAGCTGAGCCTCGTTACGGGGCCAGCTGCAGCTCATCACCATACCCCATAAATACTCACCTGTTTTCCCTATCCTTTGTCAGATCGTTGTGGATGTTTCCCGTGCTGTCTGTCTCCGTCTCCAGTTCTCGAGTCTTCGCCGTTTGCTGTCTGGTGTTCCTGTCGTAGTCCCGCGTTGGTGTTTCTGTGTTCCTCGTCTGCCCGGATACTTCTTCCTCCTCACCCACGGACCCGGCTCTTCACTCCACCTCCTTCCAGCCCAGGCCATCCGGTCCCTGCGTCACCCAGCCTCGCACCATCGCAGTCTGTGTTATCATCTGACTTTTAATAAATTGCTTATCTTTACCCGCAACTGCTTC
>JAFVLL020008078.1:0-47734 GCA_021397915.2 Tor tambroides | reverse complement strand
TTCAAAATCGTGAGGTTCTCCATCTCCCACTTAGGCACAGGATCATCCAAGCAGGCATTGAAAAATGTCTTTGAGGGTGGTATCATCATAATCAAGCCCCCTTGACATCGTCCAGAAAAACTGGGTAAATGCACCTATATCCCAGCCCTGTTGGCGAAGGTTAGTCAGACCTCGATGGCGAGCCAGTCTCTCCCGGGCATTAGCAGGTGACAGGATCTTGATACTCATTCTGCTGAGTCCAGTGATGGCCTGTTCATTCTGTCAGGGATCTGGAGGAAGGACTCAAATGCAGAGAGAGTGTTAACAGATTTATTGACAAACTTGTAGACAGGGCGAGAGAAGGTGAGGAGGGGAGCACACTTAGTCCAAACGATAGGCAGGGGAACTTGTCGACAGGCAGGCTAGGGTGAATGGCTACAGCGTCCAGTCCTGGATGGCAGACCAGCAGAGAAAGCTGCGTAGCTGGAGGCCTGGGGTTAACAGTGGTGGCTTGACAGGAACCGGAGGTGTCGCCACTCCACACTCGTAATGTCACAGGCCCAGCCGAGGTCTAGCTGCGAGGCTGGCGAAGGGAGCTGACAGAGACACAACTAGCAAAACGGGACAGGACAGGACTAGGGACTGACAAAAGACTTAATACTCAAACAATCAGGCAGGGTATACGCTGTATAAAGAGAAAAGGTGAGATGAGCTAGTAAACGCAGAGTAGTGAGCACAACAAACAGGCAACACAAGAGGGAAAGGGAGAACAATATAAAGGAGAGGAGAACATGAGGAACAGGTGGAAACACTCAGACAAACAAGGAGAGAACGAGAGGGACAGGTGACAACACTCAGACAAACAAGATCAGAGACATGAGGGGCAGGTGACAACACTCAGACAAACGAGGACTCTACAATGACTAAACAAGGGGGCGAGGTAACGGGTAACAAGGAGGCGGGACCGGAGGAGCACAAGGCAGACACAACACAAACAAGGAAACATTAAACAGTGACAAAACAGACAGGGCAGACAGGGCTGTCAGGGGAGATCACTGACAGAACTAACCCTTTAAGGTCATAACATAGTATTGTGCAAGGAACCATACAAATAAGTCTTTGTTAATCACTAATCTGGCCCCTAATCATAATTTGTGTAAAAAGGAATAAAATTTGTTGCAGTTTCACTGCCTTGTGATCATTTTTCATTACTACATGTCTTACTTGAACAAAGACTAAACATTTTATTAAGGAACCATCAATGCTAAAATGCTTAATGAAAAGTAGACAGCAACAAATTTTGTCATCAGATGCATAGTTTCCAAAAAAAGTGAACCCTTGTTTGTGATATGCAGGGATGTCACACATAATCGCAACATGTTTGGGCAAATTCCCGTGATCAGATTCAGTAGCTTTAGCGTTGTTACATAAGAAATTTATGGGACACTTACATAACGGTAACGAGCGTACGGGCCTGTGGGACGACATACTGACCCTCAGGGTGAGCAGCATGGTGTTATGGGTGATGGGGACACTGTCACCCTGCATTGCCACCCACATGCCAGAATGTGTGGCACCGCCGAGAGTGTGAGAGCTCTAGCTTCATCTCACAGAGAGAAGAAGAATACATGAACATGCCATACAGTCGCATGTTCAGTGAGAAAGCTAATCTGCTAAAAATAAAAAAGGCACATGGTTATCAGATAAAAACTGCATGACTATTTTAATAAGAACTGTTAGTGATTAGAAATGACATACAAGTATAAACCTGTCCTAAACTTCATTTTCTGAGGAAGTGGATTATCGAGATGCATGGGTGTGGTATCAGTTCAGTCACAAAGACATGGACACATTGTGAAAGCTCTGTAAATGCACACAGAGTTAAGCATGTGCTGATATTCTTGCTCCTGCTCTTTGTTCCGTGCTCTGTCCACAAACTGACATTCTTCATTTTCATCAGAGCACTGAGTGCTGGTGAGCAGAGTGTGAGACGGAGATAAACAGCTAAGCAATATCTATATGTGCACTTTTAGATATTCGGCTGATTGGTAGTAGCAAGGAAATGGATTATAATGCATGAACGAATAAATATGTACAGTACACAGAAATGCACCGTGTTGGATGGTTAGGGATGCATATTTTATATAAGGGTTGCAGAGCAGATAAATTCAGCTATAACATTGACAAGCTCAATGCCTGGCCTAATACCATAGACATAATAAACTTCAGAGCTGGCATACTATTTGCATATAAAAGGAATAGGACAGGGATGTAATATTAGGATATTTAGTTACAACATGATATGTGTTTTAGCAATGACAAACCAAACACAGACTCACGCTGTATGCCTGCTATGCCAGTACATTATAAATTCATTATGGATTTGACTTTCAAATTGTTGAGGGAGAAGATATTGACAGCTTGACTATCAAACACAGGCAGAAGGGCAGTTATCTGTGTATTACAGTTCTAGGACTCTAGAGAGTTTCTAATCAGCTAGAAAAATAAATCTGTGCAGTCTAGAAGTGTCTTCTACTCACAAAAGAACTGGATTTATGGTGTTTGTAGACCCAGAGCTCTATTAAGAATGGCAGTCTAAGAGCAATAGCAGTGCAGTGCTTTTATAAAACTCCCAGATGGGAATTCACAAATAAGGTGCAAATCAATATGTGCTACAGAGCACATTAAAAAAAAAACTAAATTAATAGCTCTTACAGCTCATTTGCATATTCAGAGAAAAGTAGCTTTAGTCGTTACTACAATCACCATACTGTACCATTGCAATTCATTTAATTTGGATAGTATTAGTTTTGCATATGAGACATCAAACAAACTATTTGAAGTTTAATGTCAACAGACTTAGAAACAGTCAAACCCAAGCAAAACACACAGGACTATGTTCCATTCAGAGCATGATGTAGAGGCTTTCAATGTTTAACTGTTTCAATGTGTAACTCAGACCACAGAAACAATTTTGTCTTGCAAATGCAGCATATATCGAACTTACTACAGCATGTCTTACAAAAATCTAGTCTACAACTGGACAGTAAGGGATAGTAACACATAGGTGAAGACTTTAAAAGTCTATAATCTGTGTACAGTAGCAATCAGTTTGAGCTCATGTTACTTCAAACCCGTTCATGAAACTGCTGAGCAAGGACAGCGCGGTAGCTGAAAAACAGCCATTGGATGAGCCTGTGTGTCCGGCAGTGCTGGGGATTTATGAAATGACTTTCACTGTCCTTGTCTGAATTGTGCTTTTAATAAGCCACATACTGCTCACGTGTAGAGTACAATATGACATGCAACATAAGCTACAGTGAAACCCTGAAACACATTACAGGAGTCACTGAAATTGGGACAGGGCAAATTAAAATATTCTTGTTTTGACTAACGGTTAATTCTGCCCTTATAAACAAGCGTAAATGCAGGTGTCAATTTTATAAGTGTTATTTAACCTTCAAAACTGCTTGTAAACTGTAAGCTTCTTGTAAATTGTTAATTATCTTTAATAGGGTGGTTAGGGTGACATTCAACAATAAAAAGGTCTGAAATGAATGAAAAATCTTTGAGATAAAAAACATTACCGTATGTTCTGTGCATACTATTGCCAACTAAGTGAAGTAGACTATATGATAATAGCATAATAGAATATGATAATAGTCTCTGGGCTAAGCTAACAACTGTAGTTATTTAATGCCAACTTTTCTTTTGAGCTTAATTTCTGCACAACATAATGTGTCTATATTAGATGCTCCTTGAATACAGAAACACATTATTTCACTCCAGTCTGATTTCTTTTTCATTGCTTGTCTATTATGCCATTCTAGAGATAGACCTACAGAGCAAAGAAGAAAATATAATAGAGAGAACTGAAATGAGACAATTACCAGTGTGTCCAACAGCTATAATACTGCATCAGTGCGTTTACAAGAATGATTACTGATCACTATGCTTTGTAGGAAGGAACACACTAAATAATATAAAAATAAATACAATTCAACATCTGTAATAATAAAAAGTCTGGTCTGTGGGATGATTCACATCGTTAAAGTAACTTAAGTTAAGTTAAGGTGTCGCGCTCTGATTCTTGCTTCTACAATAACTTGTGTAGGTGTTATTTCTGAGTCTAAAATCATTTTGTGACAGAATGAGGTGAATGTTTTAAGGGTTCTTCAAACCACTGCTAATATTAAACATGCACAAACTGTTGATCAAAAAGAGCAGCTGCCAGAACAAAATCCCAAGGATGTTCTTATGCAATCATCACAACAAAACATTTACTGAACATCACAATGACTTGAAAGAGCATCCTGAATATTCCGCTCATGATTTTAGGTTAAGCTTTCTAATAAGATGTTATCCGGGTCAAAGACAAGAGCTCCCAGAAATTATGGTGTCATAGATGTCTGGGGAAACAAGGGCACTGAACTTTCCTCACTGGAAACAAAAGTCAAACACCAGCTATTTTTGCAGTCAGCATCTGAAATGTTCTCTTCACTCATAAAATATATAATCACGACAAATGTTCCAAGGCAAAAAAAGAAAGAAAACATGAATAAAGCAACAAAGGTCTTAAAATATGATGACGCTGATTTTCTCTTCATATCTATATTAAGCTGCTGAATCAGTGGGTTTAATGTGACATATCTGCTTTTCTGCAGAAGCAATTTAAGACCTGCAGTAAACAGCAAAGAGCTAAAATCCAGAAACAAATCCCAAACAGAAACAGAACCAGTCACCTTTGGGCTACGACATAGAATGAGATGGTTTTTATTTACTGTAATCCCAAACACCTGTCTCCCTGCAGTACAATCACTTCCAATGAACTCCAGCGGGGCTGCAGATCACATACAGTCTTAACTGAACCTTTGATTATACCCCATATGGCTGGTTCACTTTTCTTTTAACTGCATTTCATTCCACTGCTGTCACTGAATATGTCCAAGTTCTGAGGAAGAGAATTTTAATGGTACCAAAAAGAGAAATTTCTCACCCTTTTCCCAAGAAAGAAACTGTCAAGATGAAAGATTATGAATCAGACAGATTAATGCGTCATTCTATTAAACAGATAAAGCAGACATAAAGGTGACTGAAATTATACTAGATATGACCTTAATGAAAATTAATCATTCTTATTCTCTAAGCCAGTTTGGCATCATGTAACTCACGATAAATGAGTAGAGGGTTTAAGATTTATGATTGTTTTCCTCTTTTGGCAGTCAGTTGGTGATTAATCACATTAAAGCAATTAAGAAGGTTGTCTCTGCGCAACTGGCCTGATCTCAAATGTCCTTCAGATACACAGCTGTACTGAGGAACTGAGGTTTGTGGAAAGGATTTATCTGTCAGTTCATTTTTATGACACAGCTAATCAAATTATCAGCACTACCACAACACCTACAAAGTGAAGTGAAACAAAGGAGTGTACTGAAAGACACTACTGGTTTGTTTTAAAACTGATCTTCTGGAAGCAGTGAACAACTACATATTGTGAATGCTTTTTCAGTCTGAATCTGCACTCAGTGACCTAGAGAATACATAGAAGAAACTCTCTCTGTATACTGTAATGAAGACAAAATAACAAATGTAGCACATGAGAACAGCTTGTGCAGGTGTAAACCTCTTGCAACCCCTCAAAATTCAAGGACACACTATAGGTGGCCTGCTTTTTTTTGGTATCTCTGGTGAAGGAACAGTCCAATTTGAACAAACATTTGGAAAACATGCATTTTTTAACTTGCACACTGCATCACATCATGTCACTGAGAAGAATAAGTGACCCTACCTCTCTCAGTGGTCACGACAGGAGGCTCTGAGGTGCTTTTCACTGTCCATGAACTGTTGGCAGTATCCAGTGCAGGTGGTGTTGGGTTTTTTGTGCCACTTAATGGAGAGGAAGAAGTAGGTTTTACTGTAATGTTTAGTGTTGTGGTAAATGTGGAGCTTTCTTTGACTTTACTGCGTTTGGAGGTTGGGTCCATTGTTTTGGTCAGAGGCGCAACCGTGGTTGTCAGCCAGAAGGGCTGTAGTTGGTTAGTTTTTCCAGTGGTCCTGAAGTCCCTGGACGTGATGGTAAATGTGGGGGTGAAAGGTGAAAACCTGGAGTCCCTGTCGTCCTCCTGTAAGTGGTTTGGGATGGTGGTCGCCTCCAACGTCTCATCCAACACAGCACGCGGGAGTCTCGCGCCTGGAGACGCGTTCTCATAGCTCAACAAACCAGCTGTGTATCCAAACAACAATAACTCCAAAACTGAGAACAGTAACATAGTGTAACGCATACACGTCATTTTGTTCTTTAGCTCCCCATGTGAAACGTTTCGACTGTTTCCTTCAGTACTATACAGATGTTTTTCTTACTACCGAATCCGTGTTTCAGCCAATTGTCTCCACTTGTCCACTCGCACAGCGAAACTGCACGGTTTCACTCCAGCTGGACTGACAGCTGTAAACCCCGCCTACTACGGCCGCGCCTCCGTCCAATCAAAGCGCAGGCTACATGAAGATCGGCGTATCACTGCACCAATCATACGACTGCGAGGAGGAGCCTCAAAACTGACAACTCTATGACCGATCTTATGAAAAGTGACAAAAGAAAGAAAACAGGTAAAACAAAATTAAACAGGTCTGCGTGATAATACCGAGATAAGAGGCTAGGCAGAGCCAGCAGTGAGAATCAAATATTCTCAAAGAAAACTGACTGAAATTGAAACAAACAAACAAAAGCTTTAGGAAAGCTATCAAATCAGCAGGGCTCATTCTACCTGTACGTAACTCGTGTATTAACTATGGTTAACGCCACATTATGGGAAAAAGTACATAATTTAATGGCGCTAAAATTAATGGATTTAATATTAATGGAAAATTTGATGGAGAAACTCCATTCGCCTGAAGCAGGTTTAACAAAGACGAGAAAGGCGTCGTGCTTGTGCTGAATAAATTACAGAGTAATAGCGTCCTCTAGTGGTGACGCACCATTAGTAAAGAACACGCCACGACTGTGCTGCTCTGAGCGAAATTAATTTGATTGGTATTCCAACAATACCTAAAATAACAAAATAAAATGGTATAATTTATTTAATAATAATCAAAACATACAGGTAACTAAAATATCCTAAACTAAATAAACTAATCTCTTACGTTTGTTTTAAAGCTTTTTTTCAGCCTTTTCTGGAGTTTGACAATCAAAAACAATAACATGGGATGAGAAATACCTGTTTTTACTTCTGATACTCCAATAAGAAAATTTAACATTTGTAGTAATAAGGAAAGAATTACATTAAAATGTTACCATAAAACACACATTAAAACACCTACACTGGGCAAACCACCACTGTTCGACTGAGGCTGATCATTTGCATCTTTTTTGACCATGAGAAAAAATATATTCTGTATAACAATACTGTATGCACACCACGTTGTGAAGCAATTTACATGAGGACATTTGTCAGTGTGTGCACTAGAGAAACTTGATATTCAACCCCTGAATGAAGAAATTTCACATAACTGCAGGCATTTTTGGAGCTCTCTTGACAGTTCAAAGGCTGGTTCGATGCCTGATGGTGGTCCATATAATTGTATAAAGCAATTGGAACTGAGGTATAATCCTGTGAAACTCTGTATTTGAACATACAGTAAAAATGAACCCATACTGTGCTGGGTTTTATCTTTAGCAGTCATTCAGGAAGGCAGTGGCCAAAGAGTGCTGATAGAGAGAGAGAGAGAGACAGAGAGAGAGACAGAGAGAGGGAGGCTGTTTCAGACATGTCACAGATGTGCGGTGGACATTAAGCCTTTATTTGCAATTGTACTTTATTTGCAATAAGCCTTTATTTGCAATTGGTTATTAAGCCTTTATTTGCAATTGGAGTTGTTACTCCGCCCTCAAGACGTTTATTTGTCTGTACATGCATTTGTGTTACAGTCATAAGAGGAGGGGGGCTGATGAAGACAACTCAAAGTGGGCGGTTTACTTTGAGAACTGTTTGGTTTAGAAGAGAGAGAGAAAGAAAGACAGAGAGAGAGACAGATAAAGCTGAGGCGAGCTAGGAAGTCAGATATCAGCACTCTATAAACATCTTACAGTGCTTACCAGGACATATTACCAGTCAACAAGAACCTTGTGAAGACAGAGAAGAGGATATAACACATCCTACTCTTACCTTTCAACGAGAAGGATGAAACCTCAAATAAAAAGAACTTTATCAACCTTCTTCTTTGAATACGAAACACCTCGACAGGTTCTGGTCAGGAACAAAAGAGTTGCACTGGTGTGCCGAATCATTCAAATGGGTGTTCTAGCCTACATCATTGGGTAAGAGATTTATTTTATTCTTAAATTCTGTAAAAGAAAAGATGAAAATCAGTGAGCATGAGTAACTGAACAGAACATGCGTCAACAAAGGCAAAAATGTACAGAATGCAAACAAACTAATAGCTCAAGCCTTATATTGAATTGAAAAGTTAAGTGCTGTCATGATGTACCATTTAAGAAAATGCACTGTTTAGTCTAACTAGCAGCACACCATCAAACTGTTGTTGTTTCAGACAAGACACATTTCTGAAGCTGAGAATTATTTTGTTTACTTGATTTGCTTGAAAGTATGCCCATGTGTTTTTTTTTTTTCATTGTGTCTGATTGAGATTTAGACTTAAAATTTTAAGGCAACCAGCTTCAGCAGATTTTTGAGTTCTCTCAACTAATTTTTGTAGGAGATTCTCAACTTTTTGTTGTATAAACTTAAAACAAGAAATTGAGAAAACTCAAAAATCTGCTGAAGCTGGTTGCCTTAAAATTTTAAGTTGGCTCAACTTTTTTTTTTTTTTTTTTTTACAGTGTAGCATCAATAATGTAGCAGCAGCTCATCTCCTGTCATAGAGCTAACAGCTGGCCCTCAGTATGTATTAGATAACTGGATGTACGTGGCATCTGTGTAAAAGATTCACTTATGCAATGTTCATGATATGAGTCCAGACAAACGCTGAGCATTTCCTCTTAAGTAATTCAAACCTGTATTGTGCAACCCACTGAGCATCAGTTAGCATGTGGGTGTCATTTGTGTGCTCTAAACAATACAAATTGCAAGTAACCAAATAAGTGTGTTGTGCTCTTCTTTCGATTCAGTGACTACTGTGCAGTATGTAACGCCTGTAATATAGTGATACTTAGCTGTCTGCTATTTACTGTGTACACGTTATATCACTGTATTACACTATAAGGTTACAACAATAAACCTCCTTTCATGTCTGTGATCATAGAACAGCACAGGAGTTGTGCTGCTCTCTCTTCCCTCTCTGTTACTCCTTTTTGTTTATCAGTGAACATCAGCAGATCACCCTTAATGAATCAAATGCAGCTCTAGTCCAAATTTCAACAGGTTGACAGAGGTATTTGTTTGGGTATTCAAAACTACAAAGCATTAAACACTATAAACCTGCATGTCATGCAGCTAAAAGTGGATAGTGCTTCTGTTATCTGTCATGTGGAAGTTGTTTGTCTTTGGAAGTGAGGTAAGCTGAATGAAACACAAACTGATCAAGTCAATAAACTGTTGCAATAGCATTAGCTTTGGTCTGTGTGGAGCAGTGTGTCATCTTCAGGTGTGTCAGGCGATAAGACAGAGTCATGCTTCAAAGGGAAGAATACCGTTTGTCGTGTCTTGCAAGAGGGCATGAGGCCAAAACCTTATTGCTTCATCCTACTTTTACATGACACAAGATGGTTCAAGTACATAGGAACAGCACACACACATTCTGAAACGAAAACTATATAAAACATAGCCTTACATCATTTAAACCTTTTCCAACTGCTGTCCGAGCTTAATAGTGCAAATCATGAGACACAGTAAAACTTTTTACTTGAATAAAATAGTGCACTGATAAATATATTTTTATTGTTAGTGTCAATCAGTGACCAATAAAAAAAATAGACAAATAGCAGTTCTGGCTGAGCAAAAGGTAGGATCAAATTAAATAAAAAAATCAAAACCCTGCTTTATCTGGCATCTCTGTTGACAAAAGCTCAATATTGACAAACTGTGTACTCTGAATATTCATGAATATAAAGAAAGAATAGCTTTACAGAATCTGTCACAATGTTTCTGAAAATAACTGTACACATTTTCAAAAACAGGAATATGTTAGTGGACAATTGATGGAATTTTTTATATACGTGTGTAACCCTATATCAAAATATTAGGTCTTTGGAAAGTAATTATTTGCAGAAATTTGCAGGTTTTATTCATATGCACTATGTGAAAAAGGTACCTTTATTTATGGCTGTCATGAAATATCATGGATGACAATTATTAATATTATTATTATTTTGTAAAAGCACAAAGACACTATGTTAAGTAATTTGGTATTTACCGAATCAAAAACACAAAAAAATGGAAAAGTCTTCAGACTGCAGTTTGATTATAGCAGATCTGGTCATGAATCGTTTTTTGCTTTTGTTAGGTGGGTGTTCATGTATGAGAAAGGCTACCAGGCGATAGATATCGCCATAGGCTCCATCTTCACCAAGATGAAGGGAGTATCCTTCACAAATATCAGCGAGAAGGAGAGGATATGGGATGCAGCTGATTTTGTTTTTCCTGAACAGGTGGGTTGTGTCTTCTAATTTATATACATTATATTATTTATAATTTATATGCATTGTATTATTTTTTTTTCTTTAGTTTTATTATAATTTTTTTTTTTTTTTTTTTTAAAAATGAATAAATATATTTGAATGCAGATGTAGGCTACTAACTGGGTAATTGTACATCCAGTAAATTTAAGTTTATGCTTTCTGAGTTTAAACACACTTATATTGGTATAGGAGTCATTATGGCTGTGAATTGGACCTAATCACAGATAAATGTACTCATACTGTGTAAACATCTTCAGCCACTCGCGGGTTATTCTCACCCTGAGAAAGTGCTGATATTGTCACCGCAAACATCTACATTGTGACGTAATTTAGAAGGCTAATGGAGAAATACTTGTTGATTTTAAAGTTATTTCTTAAAAGAAACAATTGAAAATGTCTGGTATTATTTACTTTATGCCAACAGCCTGCAGCAGTTTCAGAATATGAACTTATTTAACAGAAAGCACCTAGTGCAATAAGAAACAGACACACTGTTGACAGAAAAGTAAACACGTCATCACTCAGCAATCAAAGGAGTGGCTCCAGGAGCTTCTTTATAAAGTCAAATAATATTTTGTCCAAAAAGCAAACATCAAAATGTTCATCACGATAACAAATATCAGCGCTTATGCATGCACACACACAAACATTGGGAATTCATGTTTTATGGAGACTTTCCATTGAACTTTTCATTCATCAAAGAATCCTGAAAAAATGTATCTCAGTTTCCATAAAAAAAATATTAAGCACAACTTAGAATGACAGGAAAATATTAATGAAATTAAAATAAAAAAAATAAAATAAAAAAAATCACTGGTTTTCATGAGTACAGGCTGCTGTCACTAATAGCTAACAGTGCTAGTAGAGCAGATACATGAGAGATGGAATGACACTTGGACTATGTAAGGCTGAGGTTAAACCTTAGATTCAGCCTTAAACACAGACGCAAGCTCTCAGACGCAAGCTGAAAATATAGCCATGCTTATCTTCAAACAGTGTAAATCAAGCTTTTAATACTGAACCAAATGTACAGTGGGGGGTGTTTGGAGGTCTGATTTGGGTTTAGGTTTTGGTTTTAAAAAAGGACATTCATCATGTCATGCAGGGGTGTCAAAAACAGTAGCCTGAAGTCAAGCAAGCACAGTCGGCTTCAAACACTCAACTTCTTATGCAACCACTGTATCACCAAATAGACTAAGGATGTACTATAAATTTAACATGGCACTCTGGCTCAGTTTTGAACTTTGAGATTGAAACTACATATGGTCATGTGGAACCCTTCAAGTCCTTTCTGTTCCATTTTCCAGGGTGACTCATCTTTTGTTGTGATGACGAACTACATTGCCACTGTGGGACAAAAACAAGACAAATGTCCTGAGGTAGGTAAATATCTTTTTCTTGTTGTCTCATCACTATCGGCTTTTATCATCGTGACTGTCATAATTGTTTGCTTGTTTTCTCTCTAAGATCTCTGTATGAGTCATATCCTGACCATCTTTCCCCACCAGTTAAAATAAAGTCACTGGTTTCTCAGAAATAAGGGTCGATGGTCGTCATGAAACTTTTTTGTTTTTTTGAGGGACACCAGTCCTGGCTCAAGACCAAACAAAAACTTAACTGAGATTGTACATGCTTGTTTAGTTTGAATGGGCATGATGCTTCTGTCAGTGATCATACCACTTTTACTTTTTTTTTTCTTTGCCTCAGTAAAGCCATGTGCGTCATTGAGTGGCAGTTTGTCTTTGGTGTTGCTAGGTGAAGCATAAATTCAGCCAGTTTGTTTGAAGACAGGCGTCACACGCCTAGGGTTACAAACTACTGTACATTATTCAAAATCATCTCATATAATAAGGAATTGTCACATTTTTAAAAGAGCAGAGTCCTATTCCATATTAAATCCATTTGAAATGCAGTTTGCCCCATATTTTAGCATCTTGTACCTGAAATACAGTTGAAAACACTTTGGTTATTGCTTTTGAATCAGTAAACATGTGAATCAGATTGTCACTAGATTTATTTCATTGGTCATTAAAATGTTTAAAATACAAAATATCCTAAAAAGAAACAGAAAGTGTAACTTATTTGCCCTGGTGACCTAGGCAAACACATTTAACCTGTGTTTGATGATACAATCTGTTTGTACTTTCCGACAAAGTAACATGACTAGACTTCACGTACCATCTCTTCATTCATTTACCTGCTCTTGGTTTACCCCAGTCTTGTTTGTCTTTCACTTGACTCTCTGACTTTATTGCACTACCTGCAAAACTTTGCTTAAACAAATGAGTTGTAAGAATTGGGTTTTGTGGTTATTCTGTCTCTTCTGTGCATCCTGTCTCATTTGGATCTCATATTTGCATATTTTCAACAAAGCCAATTGGGGCCTAATTAAACACTAATATCCATTAAAGTTCTATTCCTTTCCTGTGTGTATTTCAGCTGCCAGATGGGAAGAACAAGTGTATTACTGACGAGGACTGCGATGAGGGCAAATACAAACGTACGGGAAATGGTAAAGTTATAACCATTACATTGTTCCGACAGAAGGCACCAGCGCAACAGACTAACTTCACATCACTAGCAGCTGGGGGCAGAGGAACTCACTTATTGAATGTTTTTCATGGGCATTGTATAATCCCTTTGACCTTCATTGGTAATGAAATCAGTGCACCAGCGGTCTAAGATATGTACCGCAAAATTCAAATGATCATGGGGTAAGAAAATTGGTGCACTTGCACGTAAGCATTTGGTTTCAACTCTACTCAGAATCAAAGGGGGCCTAATGAACTCTCACTCTACTAACTGAAAAATCTGCACATCATCCATGCTGCCGTCTCCGTAAGTCACTAACATTCATGACTAACATGCTTTGCTCTCATGCTCTAAGGCTTTTTTCTTAGCTTTCCACATCTTTGATGAATTTTACCCTATGCTCACTGATTCCCAGAGTTCCACAGGGCTCTCATCCAGATTCAGATTACTTGGTGTGACTAGCAGTTTCTATAATAGGAACTACGCACAATTATTCCACTGCTACCCAAACATAAATATACTGAAGTTATTTGTTAAATAAATCTTGCTTTTTTGATATCATTAGGATTGCCAGAGCTTACTAGTAGTAGTCGTTGGCAAAGGGAACACCAATGGCTTATAAACACTGAACAAAAAGCTGATTAAAAATTATACAATCAAACCCACATTATAGACTGATATCGTGAGCTCAGTGTGGGTCACAAATACTCAAATATTGACTCAGTTTCACATGCAGCATAGCAGAACGATTTACTCCTGGTATACAGAGTAAGTAAACACCTCTATCTCATGTTGCAGTAATTCAAAGTGCCCTGACTTCCAGTCATGGGCAATTGGCACAAACTTCCAACAAACTTCACCATACAACACATATTTTCCTTAATCATGTTACAATACTGACTCTGTGAACTCAGGGTAAAATTCACAGTTGTTTTCCTTGAAAACACACAAACTTCTGGTTGTTTATGCCATGCTTCAGACCGCATATTTCATGCTTATTGTATAATGTCTCTGATATATGTTTGATGTTCTGTGACACAAGGGATGTGTTATATGTTATGGTTACACTAAGTGTATTTTAATGGTTGTACAAAAGTTTGTCAATGCTATACTACCACCAAAGGAAGTTCAGTCTGTGAATGTAAATGTTCCTGGCCATGTTAAAAGAGACAAACTGAAATTGCAAACATATGACCAAATGCAATCTGATGAAAGCATTCCTAAATAACTGGACTGATAGAATCATCCTTCATGCTCATTAATTCAGAGCAAAGTTAATTTAGTAACATCAAAGTCATGGCAGCTCCTCACTGAAATCTCACAGTCAGTTACTAATAGGAATAGATGTGTATCAGCTGTATAAATTTATCTGATTTTATCTTAGTGCTTTTCACACGGTCTGATAATCTTCTACCCTTCTTGTACCAACAAATTTTATACTTTAAATATGAAAAATATGTCTTTTAATACCAGATTTGATTCCATTTTCACTACCTCAAGTGAGCATTCTTGTGCTGAGAGTAATTCAAATGTATGACGTTGTTTAGGTATACGGGTGTGTTTGTGCATACACAGTGGGTATCAAAAGTCTAAATCCATGTTGATGGGATTCAAAATATATATAAAATATAATGCAAGGGTAAATTGGCAAAATATAAGCATTTTCACAAGGGTGAAAGACTTTGGATTCCTACGATATACCCTGCCATCTTTCTTTGGGGCACATGTGTTTTGTTTCAGTCTGTTCTGATCAACACCAAAGCTCTTATACTCTGCTGTTCCCTTACGGCATTACTGTCTCTCTCAGGGCACATGACGGGCAGGTGTATAAGCAATACCAGTACTTGTGAGATCTACTCCTGGTGTCCAGTTGAAGATGACCGTCAAATACCAGAGTATGAATGCTTATTTTAATATTGTTGTTGCTGAATTGAATCAATCACATGGGGTGTGTGACAGTAACAATTATTGTGGCATGCCTGGACTACAATTATTGTCTTTTTTTAATGTGGCATCTTTCATTTATAAGCCCACCATAATGAATGAATAGATACGGTTTAATAAAAAGCAAAGACTCACCATGTCTGTGTAGAAATCTTGGTAACTAAACAAGAGAAACAAATTACACTTGACAGTCACCTTAAACATAAGAAATGCATGTTTATACCTGGAGCATGTGACAGATTGTATTCAAAATTGTTTTGAATCAGCCTACAGTCTTGGTCTGTTCCACTGAACTTTATTTTGTCCCTCTTATGTTTCTCTGTAGCCCTCCAATCCTTTACACAGCAGAAAACTACACACTGTTCATCAAAAACTCCATTACCTTTCGCCAGTTTAATGTAGTAAGGTAAAATTCTATATTTTTCAAATGTTCCTTGTGGTATATGGGCAAGCAAATTCAGAGGAAGGAGGATGAAATAAAAAGGACTCATTTTGAACGTTTGTATAAACCAGGTGTTTATTGTGGTGGGGTTTTTTTATTGTCTCGCTCACATCAATAATAATTTATTTGTAATAACACTGTAATAATGTTTGTACAGTACAATATAGTACTTAACATGTTATTGAAGGCCAGGCTTAAAATGCAACACTCAGCTTTATCCGTTTTGTCTAACAGATGAAAGTTCTCCTCTCTTTTTTCTCTCTAGGAGTAACTTGGTGGAGAGTGTGAATCAGAGTTATATCAATAGGTGTTTGTATCATCCCAAGACTGATCCACTGTGTCCCATCTTCAGACTGGGAGACATTGTTGAGCGTTCTGGGTTCAGTTTCTCAGAGATAGCCTGTGTGGTAGGTTTTTGTCATGTAAATACACACACACACACACACAATAACACTCACGCTCCTATAGGCTACTTGTTCTTTAAACACACATTCAGACAGAATACTTACATTCAAAACATTCTAGTATGTCCAGTAATCAGGATGATTTCCTAAAGACTGATGTAGTGAATTGAATAGTTTACAAACTTGATAGCCGGTGAATCATGATGTTAATTTGTAGGCTCTGCTATTTATGAATAGCAGTAAAATAAGTCTGTGGTCAACATCACTTGAGGAGACTTTCACATTTTGTTCTATAAATGTGATTTTATCATGCAATGTTTATAGCTATGCATCTTGGTATTGAGAATTTATTCCTCATAAATTCCAACTATATCTAACAATTGTGACTTCTCACTATAGTAATCCTATATCTTATAATTGTGACTTTAAACTGAATAGCTGACCTTTTATCTCACAATGTGAGTTTCTTATTTTAAACATTATCCCAAAATTGTAGTGAATGATTAAAATCTGGAGAAGATCACAGAAACATTGGAAGCTAATCTTCATGATATTTCTTATGTGATGTGTTAGGGTGGTGCTATAGGAGTCCTCATTGACTGGGACTGCAATCTAGACCTCAGTATCAGACACTGCAAACCAAAGTATGAATTCTATGGTCTTTATGGAACAGGGAAAAATGACAAAGAAGAGAAACCATCATTGGGATACAATTTTAGGTGGGTAAGAAAATTTAACCCATTTCTCGTGAAAACTTTTAATTAGACTACTCAGCAGTGGGTGGTGCTGTACTGTATTATTTCTGAGTCTGTGAGCTTTGTTGGGTTCTGTAAAAGAATGAATTACACTTTTTTTTTAAAGAATATATTAAGTGGAATCCCTACTAGAATTATTATGTGATACTGACCGTTTCAGATATGCTAAATATTATGTGGAGAATGGGGTGGAGAAGAGAACACTAATGAAGGTGTTTGGTGTACGGATAGACATCATTGTTCATGGACGGGTAAGCTTATTTTTTATGGATCATTCACAAAGAAATTATGGAACATGAACATTTCCATTTGTTTCCAACTGTTCCTTGCAGGCAGGAAAATTTGATATTATCCCAACGTTGACGGCTATAGGCTCAGGAGTAGGAATCTTCGGAGTGGTGAGTGTCACAGAGAATAAACTTGTATTCATATAAGGAGATACCTGGTATCATTTCCTCAATTACTTTTAACTACAGACTCCATATTTTGTGTTGTACCATCCATGTACAAATTATAAATTATCCAATATAATTTTATAATCTATTTAATATATTTCTCTTATTATTAATGTAGAAACCATTTGTGCTGCTTAATATTTTTGTGGAAATACTTTAAAGATACTTTGATGAATATAAAGTTTATACAAACATCTTTATACAAGTCTTTATTAAAATTGTCAAATGAATGCGTCCTTGCATTAGTATGGAAAAAAATCATACCTAACCTCAAACATTTGAATGCTAGTGTATCTCTATGTTAATGACTCAATGACTATGCTGATGACTAATTTGAAACTGAAACAAGAACAGGATAGATGGATCAAATTAATTAGAGTTCAAGCTTACCTTTCTGTAAACTTAGATATTTTGTGCTCAAAATATCCCCCAAGGGCTTTTTATCCTATTGAAAGGAACTAACATCTACTCTCATTTGTGTTTAAGGCAACCGTTGTGTGCGATTTGCTCCTCCTATATTTTGTTCCAAAGAGAGATTTCTACAAAAACATGAAATTCAAGCATACAGAAATCCCGGAAGAGGTGAGTGTTGTTGTGGTTGTTTAAAAAAATAAAAAAAATAAACAATAGGTATTAAAAATTTCGTTCGAATCAAACTTGCCTTTGTGATTGCTCGTGTGTCTCTCAGAGCTCTGTGGATAGCCAATGCTAGTTCACTACTGAAACACAAGATGGCAGCAGAGATACATAGTTAGCTGCCACGCAAATCTGTAACTTCAGCAGATGCAATGCCGTTTCCAAACATTTACATCAGCTACATTCCCGTAGTGTACAGCTACATTCCCGTAGTGTCATTATGGACATTAAATTCAGGATTTAAATATAATTCATCTGTCCAAAGTACTTCTGAGGGAGTGTGTGTGAGAGGAAATGTATAACCACATAGGCGTCAGCAACTATCTTACTTTTGATCTGTATGCATGTGGGCAGACTATTGCATTCAAGTCCATGCAACACCACGCCTTCCTGAAGACATCTCTGCAGTGATATAGTTACCCTAGCAACACAGCGCATTGACCATACTTGTCTCTTATAAAGAAAGGAAAGTGAGGGCACATCTTAACCTACAGGACTCGCACTCTAGCAGCTTTCTGAGGAAGAAAAACATTGGGGTTGATATAGGTAGGAGCATGGGAAATGATCTCATATGTATTTGCCCTTTCACAGAAGCCAGCCTTGCCCCAGTCACAGACAGAAAGCGATCTACCAAAGGTAACGTACCATTCAAATCTTTTCAGCCGCAAATCCCTGTAGAATTATAGGGTATTTCTATAAACAACTTTTCAATTTTAGTTGTGGTCACAGTAATTCAGATTTGTGCTGTGCACAGGAGTGAAGTCAGGACGGCTGCCATGACGACTGACTATTGCACTGAAGACAGAGAGAGAGAGAAAAAGAAAAGAAAAAAAAAAAAACACCTCAACACTGGAGCTTAAGCAAGACTGCTGGGAGACTTGACACACAGAACTGTCAGACATCACTTTCCCTTTCTATAAATCACAATTCCTTCCCAAACTACAGAGGAAAGATATTAAATCACTTATGATTTAAGACTCAACTAATACCCACTGGATGTGTTCATATTGTGAGGCTCAGGACTGTAAAGGTACACAATTCTATGAGGATTTTGAGGTCTTTACAAAGTTCCCAAAGATTTTGGCAATTACCATGTAATGTCTGGATGTGTCACGTTCTGGATACGGTATGCTGTATACTTTAAAATAACTTTTTTTACTGATAGGTGTTTTGTATAGGTTTTTGTTGTTTTTGTAGCAAGTCAAACTGTGAGCCTCTAATTTTTGTGTGAAATAAACTTTAGATGGTCAGTGAACCGTATGAGGTAGAAACTAACCAGCTCTTAAAGACTGATGAGTGATTTAGGCCTTTAGTTTTTGTTTAAGCTCATTCACAAAACACTGAGCCAAGAAACATAGGAAGCTCTATGTCAAAAGTCTGGTATTTTATTATTAGTACACAGCATTCTGGAATGCTTGATTTTAATTAGTCAAATGCAGCATTTAATGGTATGAAATAATGACTACTGCTCATCCAGGAACTCTTAGCTGTGCTTGTGTTCTCTCACTCTAAAAGTAATTGTTACTCAAATCAATAGTCCATACCCATGTTTATCTGTTTGAAAAGTAGTCATGTAGTCATTTTACAACATAGAATTATCAGGTATTTGTGGACACTCATGCAGTCTCTTTCTTCTCACCTAACAAAATAGTTTGGTCTCACTTTAGTTTGGGGACCAATTCTCACTATCAATAAAGTAAGGTAGTAAGGTAGTTGTTAAGTTTAGGTATGGAGTAGGATTAAGGGATCTAAAGTATAGAGAATATGCAGAATAAGGCATTTATTTATTGCTTAAGTACTAAAGAACAATCAATATGTTAGTAATATGCATGCTAATAAGCAACTGATTAATAGTGAGAATTGGTCCCCAAACTGAAATGTTACCAATAATTGAAACTCACATCAAAATAAAACCCTTTCAGGGTGATACAAAACCTCGCTGCTTTGCACTGGCATCTTGATAATTCTGTCTGGGTTTATTTTGTAACATTGACTTGATTTTATTTGTTGGAATTTACCTCAGTTTGAGTTTTTTTTATTAAATGATTTACATTTATCTTGAGCAATTTTGAAATCAGACAGCACCATGAAGGATTGTTTGGTTTTATTGTGTACAAAATACCATTTTAAAAAGTAGCTACTGTTATATGTATTATTATTATTAGGTCAGTTTCATCGATTTATTCAAAGTTAATTTTTATCATGCAAAATTGAAAATACAATCCTAAATGACAAAACAATGAAACCTGAATCACCCGTGATATCTTTATTGTCTTTGATTATGTCTGTGTACAAAAAGCATGCAAAAAATAGCATCTTTATATGCTTTGGTACATATTTACATAGTAAGTGTTGCATTCAGTGCTTTCTCAGGACATGCTCTTTTTTGTCTTTTCTTTGAATTTTTTAAACAGTTACATTCAGATCAATGCAGCAGAATACAGACGTCTATAAATAACCAGCAATATCAGGCACTCTGACACAAATGACTGCGCAGTTCAAACTGTAGTATTATATACACAATTCTGATATACTTTTAAATCAAGAAAGGGAAATTAATGCATAAAGCTTTGATAGCAAGAATGTTTTGCAGCTACAAAGTGCCTCGAAATGGCCACATTTCTCTCCTCTCCTTTCAATAAGAGAAACCTTTGTAAATGTGGGTAGACATGATCAAACCTCATCTATTGCACATGAGCCGAAACCTGGAAAAGGAAATAAAGCCTTCACACTTGAGTTGATTGCTCAGACAGAGGTATGGAATATTGGCTGCTGCATATGTTTAGCTTATACAAAAGTCCTGCAGGAAACAATTTAAAGGGGTTTAAACATTGGTTGTTTTGTCTCACACATATCAAAAGGAATTACAAACCTAGAGAGAAGTCTGTAAAAGGTTATAAGTTAAGGGACATGCCGTACGTCAAGACACTAACAGGTGCATAGCATACATCAAGTAGTAACTGACAAGACGACTATACATTTGAGACAGAATGGACAAATGAGTTTGCACACACACACACACATATAAGAGTATAAGGGGATCATTTCTACACAAACACCTTAGAGCTCCTGAACATACAGTAGAATATGCTACTCCAGTCTCTCTGTATTCCCCGAACAGCAGTGTCCAGACCCTGAGTACCACATACAGAGATCTCAATATGACAGAAACAAGACTCCATTTAATCAAATCCACACAAACAGACCCCAAAAAAAAAAAAAACACTAGTCGTTTGGCACTGAAAATGGTTTTCCTGTGTAATTCAGTTTACGGGCAAGAAGCAATCTACAAAGATTGTGTGCCTAAAAGAGGGTCATCGAGAGAAGGGAAGAATGTGTAGGAGTCAGAAAAATGGACCACCATCTGCTCAGGATATTAGGGAGAATATAATGAAAGTGGTTCACTGCAGTTTATCAATCCGTCTTCATATAAGCAATAATGAGTCCTCTAAATGAGTGACATCGGTTAAAGGTTTCCTCCAAGCATTCACTTCTTACATAACCAGTTTACTGGAAATAATTGGCAGCTGACCTGATTGAGTCCAGTTTTATTCTTGTAAAATGAATTAAAGGGGCAGTTCACCCTGAAATAGTCAAAGCTGCTCTTTTCTATACAATGAAAGGGGAATGGTTGGTGACCCTTCCAACTGCATTACATGAGCAGCTCGGACATTCTGCTAAATATCTCCTTTTGTGTTTCATGCAAAAAAAAAAAAGGTTGGAATGATATGAGGGTAAAGGCCTGTTTGGTATGATAAACAATTTAAATGTATTTGAATTAATGCGTCTGTTCAGACCAACACCATTTGCATACCATTAATGCAACTTTTTTTTTTTTAATCACCACATGCCATGAGCCACTGCTGTTATATAAAACAATGACTTGGTGGTGCTCATGAACAGACTATTTTGCTAAGCAAATGTGAATAACACACAAAGAATCCAATGTTTGATAATCACAATAGTAAATACACAAATCGGAATGTCTGTTTGAAAACATGTAAATACGGTTTGACTTCCTTTTTCTCCATGACAACTGGGCGTCAGAAACAGAACACTGCACAACACTTGGAATACCAGGGTAAATTAGCTATTTATGCTTTTGAACAGAGCCACTGACTTAGAGTGAATTTTGTCATTTCTATTCAGCCCGCCTGACATTTTTTAAGCACTGGTCTGAATAGGCAAGTTTTTGCTCAAAAAGTCTGTTTGCATCAACACAAATTTGAGTAAATGCTATTTAATTTCTGGGTGAACTGTCCTTGTAAAATTGAAACAGTGAAAATTTCATAATGATAAAAATCAAATTAATATTAAATATTTCGATCGTCAATGTGCCTTTACAATGATCATCCACTCAAGACTCTTTGTACTTTCAATACGTGATTCAAAAACAGGGGATGATGGGTTCGCCTGGCAGACGATCCGATGTAAACAAGGGTGTACTGTTTTGGACGGAGTTAGTACAGGCCGAGAGGGACCGTGATGACATTGAATGGCAGTTCACTTTCGTTGCACAGTTAAACACCATATTCAGATCCTTCCCTCAATTGGCTTGTCTGTTTTGAGTGAAAGTGACTCCCTCTCTTTCTGCATCAGCGCACACTCGCTCGCCTCGGTGGCATGTTTGCGTGTGTGTGTTCGAGGGCCCATTAGCACTGCTGACTGACAAATAGGCCTTTTGGAATGTGAAGATTCGGTAAACAATGACACATTCTGTTCCTGCAGAGAGACAAAGCGCTGCGACACGAGAGCCCTGCATCCGGTGCGATCCGAATCCGGCATTTGCGACATTCACAAACATGGAAAATGAGCCCTGTTCTAGATAATGGTTATACCGAGCGCTCAAACACGCTGTATGAGAAAGCCCTGTTTTCTAGAATTGACTGAATGTGCAGACAAGAGCCTCTTTTAGTGTCTAGTAGTTACATAAGCCCCTTTGTTTCACAGTACGACAGTGTGTGTTTATATATTGTATCTGAATGAAATGAGAAAATTATGGTATGAAAAATGGAAAGCAACAGATGTGGAACCACCATTATGTGGAAAAGGCCATATTTCAGGCATGCTATGATGGATAGGGTTTAAGAATTGCACATTAACATACGTATACAAAAAAAGGCAAGACGCCATTGCTATTATTTTCTACACATGTACAGAGGTTATGATGACGACAGCTAAGTTAATAGCATCTTTTGTCCATGCTGTAGTCTTGTGCACTAGAACGCTTGTGGTGTAGTCTTTCACACAAACCTAGCCTACTATAGATTCCATACAAAATCTACTTGTTTAGCCAGGATGAGTGGACCAGGATGGAAAGAGCCAAATGGTACGAAGGAGAAAGAATAGTTTTCCGCCAGATTATCGAGGCCAGGTTTCATGAGAACCATAGGCAGGAAAAGTGATTGTGCAAGACTGACGAAGATGAAAAGCCTGAAGGATGACTAGCAATAGCAGAATCCAGTTCAATGTCAAGGTAAGCATCAAGTCGGTGGAAACAGAGTGTAGTGGAGCCGTTTGGGTCATGATCATCTGCTTGAAGGGATGGAAGGACAAAGAGGAACTCTTCAGGATCTACGATGAAGAAACTCAAGAGGTGGGTGATTCATCCTCATGCAAGTCCTCGAGCTCAACTTCTCTACCAGCCTCTCCACTGCTCCCTTTTCTGAGAGAGAAAGAAAAACAGAGAGAAAGTTTGAATCATTGCCTTTCTATATGATCCCTGCTTTGATCCAATAGTTGATCTTGAAAAAGCAAGCTTTTGACCATCTATAATCTATAAAAGCAGTGTCCAATCTTGCTCCTGGAGGGCCACTGTGCTGCAGAGTTTAGCTGGAATCCCAATAAAACAACTGAACCAAGGTAATAAAGCTCTTCAGGATTATTGGAATCTTTTAGGCAGGTACATTGGGACAAGATGGAGCCAAATTCTGCAGGATGTTGTCCCTCCAGGACCAGGATTGTACATCTATTAAGTTTGGTCGTGCCAATAAAGTAGTTTGAAATTTAACCGAAATGAAATTGACAGAGAGAGGCTGCAAACTCAAGATGTAAGGCAACCAGCAGCAGTTTGTTTCACTTTATTTCATTTAGGGCAAATAAATCTGAAATCAATGATAATAATATTACGGTAGATAAAAATTAAGAACTGCACTGTGAATGGTTTCATGGGGGGGGGGGGGGGGGAATTAGCAGAAAAAGAATGAATTGTGGTTTTGTCTAGGTTTTTTTTTTTTTTTTTTTTTCCCCCAAATACATTGTTCAATATCTTACAATATCCCATTTAGTTGCCATCAAGTAACTTAAGGAAAAAAAAAAATTTTTATATCTTGATAGCTTAGAATATTTTTGAAATCTTGTAAGCTTCAAACCAGCTAAAAGTTATTGTAGCAGCCTGATACCTTAATTATACACTGCCAGTCAAAAGGGGAGGGGGGAAAAAAAAAAAAATAAATAAATAAATAAATAAATAAATAAATAAACCATGGTTTTCACAAAAATATTAAGCACTCTGTTTTTTGCGCATCAAATCAGCATATTAGAATGATCTGCAAAGGATCATGTGACACTGAAGACTCGTCTACCTTCATAACACAAATCATGCACAAACTATGCACAATGCATTTAATGCAATATGCATTATATTAAACAGGTGTGAAGCATTTGTAGGAAGACAGTCTGCGCTGTCTTGAAACTATCCAGTATTAAACTTTCGAAACTAGAAACATTCTGTGAGCACTGGTGAACAATATTGGAGGAAACATGAACATGGGAAGGTTCTCTGCAAAAGACAACTGCACACAAGAGGTCTCAGAACATACATAGTGGGATTGAATGAAGGACCATGAAATGAGGTTTCACAGGGTTAGACTCCCCAATCACCAAATACTTTCACTGTCATGAAGCAAGAGAAATGCCACACAAGGACAGGATGGAGGCTGATATGACTCATACTTTCACTGACCCGTGGGAATGCATGGAGAAGGGCAGGGAATCTGACACAGGGCTTGAGTGACAAATGACAATGACCACCTGTCACAATGAGTTACCTTAACGAGGGCTGGAGTTTAAAAGAAGGCCGGAATGGCCAAGAGTCCCTGAAGCAGAGAGAGACAGAGAGTGGAGGAAAGGGAGGACAGTGTCAGTGGTTTCATGTGAAGTAAAGCGGCAGGAACCAGGTCATTATAGAGGCTCCTGTGAGTTATTGCTGGTCAAAATGCCAGTTACATTAATAGGGAACATTAGACTGCATTTAAATCATGTTCTGCAATAAAAATCAGTTTAAGGAAATGGTACTCCTCAGATAATCTTATAAAACTGCAGTCAGAGATAGCTGATTTGCATATACTTCTAGCTTAGTGCTGTCAGAGACAGACAGTGTTAGCATCAACAACTGAAGAAAGACGGATGTGCCTAGGCGCTTAGGAAAACTCATCAAATGCCAAGCATATTTGTCCAGAGATAGCGTTTAACCCTTGTATTTGACAAACACCAACAGGAAATATCATCAACTAACTCCAGTCTGGGCATCATGAGCATATGAATAGGTTACCCAGTGTCAACCTGCGCTCTGTGGCTAAAAAAAAAAAAACGGAAGCATTTTTAAGGTGCTGGAGGCCAGAAAAAAGTGCTGAAATGTAATAATGTGCAGCCACATTTTCATCACAGCCAACAAATGTGTAATGATACGGCCATTTCTTTTCCCCAAGCTCTGCGGCAGGGCTGGTTCAGTGATGTGTATAGCATTATACACCGTGTCCTAACCAGGCCTGAAACCACAACTTTTACACAGAAAGCAAAATGCGGCACAATGCAACAAACTGAAAATAGTATTATAAACGTATTTCATGTTTAATATACAGCTGTGCAGTGGCGGCCGGTGCTATCCAGCTCAAACAGAAGATAATAGGCTGACAAAATGTGATATAAATTGTGGCTGATACGATAATTATTGATAATGATAAAGATTTAAATTGTGTACTAGTGAATTTTTTTTTTTTTATGAGATATATATACATAACACACACACACACACACAAATATACATAGATAGAGATATAGATAGATAGATAGATAGAGAGAGATCTCAATCCTTGCTGCCATCACAGAGTAACATCTGCATTTGCCTGAGAGTATATGAATGCCTCAGAAAGGGAAGGAGAGTGTGTGTTGGCTATGTACAGTAAGTGTGTTTAGATGAAAAAGGTTATTAACGGTGCAGGAGGTATTCAACCTGACACTGAATTATGGATGACATGCAAATAAGCACCCCTGACAGTTGGAGATTTAAAGGGACAAAGGGATTTTTAAAATTCTGATGACATTCTACCAACTGGGGGCGCTGCTGCTTTTTATCCATTCAATCAAACACTACAACTCAGAGGGAACAAGTAACTGACAAATGGCTTATTAAAAAAAATAAATAAATAAAAAATAAAAAAATAAAAAAAAAGAGGTAAATGAAAAACCAATCAACTGCCTCTTGGAAAAGGAGGTCTGCTGATCTGCTGAGTCACTGTATTGATCCATCTTGTTTCCCAACAGATTTCACCTTTGTCAACAGAGAGGCCACACCAAACATGTCAATTTGTTTACAGATCAAATCAAAATGACCTTTCACTTTTGATTGTGCGAATGATAACTGCATACGGCACATCTGTAAAAACACCATAACCCATCGCAGAGAGATTTCAGCCCTGCATTAAAATATACGCAAGGCTGTCTTTGGTCTATATGGGATGCATACAGAGATAACCAGACTGTTTGCATTGATCCAGGGCATTCAGAAGATGGAGAGCAACCCTCTGCTGATTCTGACAGGCATCACACAGAGAGGAAGAGTGAGAGAACATTCTGCTGTCCTTGAACAAACCCCCTCTAATGTGGGAAAAGCAGCAGCGTGGGGACAGAAGTGACTTCATGGAGACACTTACTGTCAAGTCTAGTGGGCAGATACATTAACAGCAAAAAGCCTCTGAGAATAACTGTCACAGGAGGGATGCAAACATCTAGCACAATTCAAAGAAACAGAATTCCTGTTGTCACCTGTTTTTGAACCTTTGAATGAAAACATGAAAATGAGTTTAAATTATGAATTAGTTAAAATTATAAACAAACATGTTTATAATTCATCCAATTGATTTATAAAATTTAAATAATCGTGTAAAATTTTCAAAACGTATCAGTAAAAATGAATCTGTACATAGTTATTTTTTGTAGTAAAAAAAAACAAACAAAAAAAAACAACAAAAAAAATAGATAAATGTTCATTAAATTTATAAATATTTTTAACGCTGCTGATTAATTTTTCCAGTTGAACTGCGTTAACGCAGGGACAGGGCTAGAGTTGGCCACCACACTCACAACTGCTGCTTCTGTCTTTTTCTTGACAAGAATTTTCTCGACAAGAACTGCAGTCAGATGAGAGATAGTCAGGCCATATGTCAGTAAAAACAAACTTTCCTGTCCTGTCAGTCATTATACTGTGCTTGTAGCGCACTGTAGCCTGTATCATTTCAAATGAAAGCACCAATGAAACCATGAACATGCGTGTCAGAGTCGCATCATGTTCAGCAATGGCAGCTCTTAAAGTAATGGCAGCCAAATAATCTAATATCCCAGCTGCTGTGATGTCTGTTTATTTAAAGAAAAAAAGAAAAAGGGGAAATCAATAACTTTTGTAGCTTTAAGGATTCATCTGTATTTAATATAGCATTTAGTGTTTGATAATTTTATCCAATTTCTGTATATTTCCTACTTGCCATTAAACAAATTAAAAATATACAGTGTTTATGTTGTTTCAACATTAAGTTGGAGATTGAATGTGATATTTTTGCAATTTAAAAGTATATTTAAAAACTTTCATGTTAGGTGGGATTAATTGCGGAAAGGAGGAAAATACAATGCCAAAACTCATTTTCCTCAAGTCTCATCTAGAAAATATCTGGGAAAAAAAAAAAAAAAAAAGGAAAAAAAAAGGACAAGATTGAATCTGAAATCTAAATGATTGATAAGGGAGTCAGCCGTCTCAGTGTAGTGCGGAAGAGAAAGTTCTAGACAGGGAAATTGTGAAAACATCAAGTCCTGTAGCTTTCAATGCTAGTGCAAGAGGGAAAAAAACCCCACTGAATCATGCTACTATGGAAACATATGTTGGCAGCAGGAGAAGTAATGGGTGACTATTAGCAAACCTTCCTGTTCAAATAGATAGACATGGCGTCTGAAATATCATGCTGAGACCTTGAATGTGAGAGCGAAAAAAGCAAAGAATGAAAGAGATGCAATGCTGAAAAGATTTCAGCCTCTTACAATAGGCTTGCGAGGAAAAGGAGAGTCATTTGGATTTGTCAAAATATATAAATATGGTTTCTTGCTGGTCATTGGTTGCTATAGCTTGTCAGTTTGGAACACTTACATGAGCAGACTGCCGGGTGCAGACATGGATCTCTCTTCTCTCCTGCTGGGACACTCAAATGGATTCCCAAAGGAACGCTTCCTTAACATGGCTTTGACCAAAATCTACAGTATCAACAAGAAGACTTCACTTACTGTACATATTAAAGAATCCAGATCAGGGCATGTGGAAATAGAACACATACAAATACAAAAAATTAATGGAAAAACAGCAGTGCTAAAAATATTTACTGAAATGTGATGTTGAGAAGGACTAAATCCATGAAAATAAATTGAGGAAAAACTGACAGTTCAGAATCAGGGTCAGTTTGACATGTGGTTAGGTTTCAGTTGTTTGGCTGAGGTCAAGTGTGTCTTAACCTTCTTATTCACCCACTCGTTGACAGCAGTACAAAGTCGTAAAAACATCTGGGCAAGGCGTGTGGCCTCTGTGTGTTTGTTCATGTAACTACTGTTCAGTAGCTCATGTACTTAATACACAGATGCCCTTGTGCTTGCTCTGTTTCACTTACCACAGCAGACAGACTGGGGACAAACTTCACTGAGTTCTGCACCTCTTCTTCAGTGACTTCCACCACAGTACAGTGCTCCTCTTCTAAAGGCAAAGGGTCAGTGCCATCCTGAGTCACCCAGGGATCCACCTGAAGATAGACACGCATACATATAACACATGCCAACCTATCATTCCATCCATCCAATTATGTACTCTTCCGTTCAATCATCCATTTGCCTAGCCATCAACTGTCCTTCTACTCATTGTTTCATCCACTGATCCTTTAATTCTTCCATCCATCCGTCCGTAGATCCACACATTTTTCTTCTTTTATCGATTAATCCTTTCGTCCATCCATCTGTTGTTTCATGTCCAGCCATCATCTATTCATCCATCCATCTATCAGTCAGTCCACCCATTTATCTGAACTGATCTGTCCGTAGATTAGTTTATACATCTTTTCTTTCATCTATCCATCCATCTATTGTTTTATCCATCCAGTCATCTTTCATCATCCATTTCACCCATCCATCCATCCGACCATCCATTTTTCCATTCATTAGGCCATTCATCTAACATTCTATCCATCCTTTCATTAATTCCTCCATAATCCAATAAACTATCCATCCATATGTCCATAGATGAGTCCATACATCCATTCATCCATCTATTATTTCAGCCATATTCTATCCTTCCATTCATCTATACATTGATCCATTTATCTTTATTTATCTGTCTGTAGCTCTGTCCATCCATCCATCCATCCATCCATCCATCCTTCCATTAATCATCCATCCCTTTGTCCATTCATTGGTCCATCCATCTAACCTTTTGTCTTTCCATTCCATTCATCTGCTCATCCATCAATCCTTTCATTTATCCATCCATTCAAATGTCTGTAGATTGTTCCATATATTCATTCGTCTATCCACCCATCTAACCAGAAAATCCAATTAAAGAAATAAAATATTTGTCCTAAAAACAAAGTTAGTCTGAAGGATATGAGAGTAGAGTTGTTGAGTGAATGTAGGCCGTGCAGCTCTGATTAATGTATGCTCTGGGGATCGCTGCTTTAATGGAACATTTTCTGGGTAATGACATGCAGACAGGAGTCTCTGACGGCCGAGTGTGTGTGTGTGCTAATTATTCACACTCTCTGTCACACTGAGACAGCAGATGGAAGTTTCCAGAACTGAACCAAAATCTCTGTCCATGGGGATTAGCTGATGTGTTCCTGTCCAAACACCAAGTCTGCTAGATGGTGCAGGAGCTATCAGAGATACTGTGTCATATTTTAACACTATCCCTGGATGTGGCTCAGGAATGGTCTTTGATAGAAACACTGCTGCTTTGAGAGTGCAGACTAATGAGACACTCTCGGGAATGTTCTTTGGACATTTCTTTTTGAGATACTGACTATAATTTCAATATTAAGTGATATTGCACTCTTTCTCTCTAGTATGCATAAAGAAAAATTTAAGTGATTTGAGGAAAAACACATTCAATAATAATACCATCCCAATCAAAAAGTATCTTTGAAACTCAGTATTTTGCAGTACAGATCTGTGAAAATGGTGAAAGGGATTACTTGCCTCTCTCAGTTTCTAAAGTGCTCCTTTGTGTCTAATGTAGACTTACCTTGATCTCAGGCATGGTGATCCTGGCGTCCGGATTTTTGTCCAGCATTCGTGAGACCAGGTTCTTCAGCCCCTCACTGATAGCTGGCCTGAGATATCACAGAAACACAGAGCAAATAGCTGAAGTAGTAAAACACAACCAAAACATCTGACTGTACGGATAAACAATGACAGCATGCTTTTACAAGAGATGACACACTGCAGACATAGAAACACTGTTTCAAACACACACTGACTGTCACACGGTTTCTGTAACAAGAGGACGATGGACGGATATCTTTAGTGCTGTTATAACGTAACTGAGAACTCTAATAAAATGGTATTATACAGTAAAGTACAAAAGCAGTACAGAAGGGCAGAGTATTGTTGTCTTTTTTCCTGGTACAACTATCTGAACATCCTTAAAACAAGTTGGATTGATATATTATCACTTGAATTAGGCTGACTTTGTTGAATATCTCTCAAGTGAGTGGAGAAAAGGCAGAGTGTAACAATAACAGTAATTTATAGGTGAGTTACAGTAGAGTTTTAAAGCTGCAGTCTGAAAGTTTTGCCTTTGTCGCCATCTCTGTTTGAAACCTGCAATTGCAGTTATTTGTGGAATTATCTTCTTTACATGGGTTGTGCATCCGCACGGCTCCTCAGCGCGGATGAAAAATGTTTTGAGGAGTATGTGTGGGCTGTCAGTCAACGCACCAGTATGGATATTCACTGTACTTCAGAATTACAAATACTATGTCTTGGAAGTATGTCCAAAGTAAGACGTTTTGCTGGAAAATGTCATCTAAACAAGTAACATGTCTGCCAGTTTTGTTCTGACCAACTGAGGGGAAAAAAAAAAAAAAAAAAAAAAAAAAAAAAAAGTTTTGCAATTAATCACCATTGGTAGTGTGATTTAAGTTAGCAAAGTTAACTCAGATCACGTCAAATTATTAAAATTGTTATATTTCTCAAATTGTTAAATGTTAACATCAACATTGCGTGACTACGTGTATTTAGTGTGTATTAGCGTTATCTGTAGATTTCAATTTCTGTACAGTCTAATCTCTAATTGTCATACCATACCACTGGGAACCCCTGGTCATTCAGACATTCAGAATTGGACTCAAAATGATGACACTGTGAACAGTTAATTCAGTCACTGAGAACACTGCAGCATCACATTAGGGAACAGAGTGTGTGTTAGAGAGATGCTCTTTCATTAGTTGATGACTTGTCCAAACACATAAACCAGATGACATGCATCCGGATGGCCTCTGGCCTTCCACACACAGAAGACAGACTTCATCAACATATTCAAACAGACCTGCATGAGCATACACAAATATCATACTAAACCAACACACATCGATACTGCATTTAGCTCACATAGCCATACACTCAAACATCTCTGACATTTCCTCCCTCTGTCTCTGTTCCTGAGAGACAGCAGATGCACCATAAACAGCGAGGGTCGACTTACGTCTCGGGGAACTCCACCGGCTTACTCTTGATCTTATTGTGAAGTGCCAGTATGTACTCATCAATAAATGGGCACTGGAGGACAAGGAAGAAAAACATAGTAGGAGAGAGAGAGAGAGGAGGGAGACGGATGAGTGATCAAAATCATCCATCACACAAATGTCACTGCAGTAGCACACTGCCCCATCCATTGATCATTCTGATAGATAATCCCACAATGAAGAATTACTCCCATCACTCTGATCATATCAACACATGACTCACCTTCCCATACACAAAACAGTAGAGGGTCACTCCCATAGCCCACACATCCAGAGCCTAACAAAAACACAACTGTGTTAGTGATGCAGGAGAGATACACTTGAGATATTGAGATGAACTGTCCCTTTTAAGGAATTCTGTTCTCCCAAAATTTCTATTCTGTTCAAAAGTGAGTGGTTCATACATTGTTTAAAGAATATTTTTTTATTCAGCAAATACACATTTAAATTGATTAAAAAAAAATGGCAGCAAAGAATTTTTAAAAAGCTTATTTTAAATAAATACTCTTATCAAAACACCTTAAAATGTTTTCATGTTTCATGAACACCAAATCAACATCAGAATGACTTCTGAAGAATCAAGTGACACTGAAAAATTCAGCTTCAGCATCAAAGAAATTAAATTGATTTAAAAAAAAAAAAAAAAAGAAGCTATTTTAAATTGCAATATTTCACAATATTGCAGTTTTAAATATTTTGATCAAATAAATGCAGCCTTAGTTGGCATAGAAAAACCTTCTTGACCCCAAACTTTGGAATGGCAGTGTAGCTCTATGACAGGTTCATGAGAGAAATAGCAAAGTCCCATTCAAAAAAAAAAAAAAGTGTTTATTTAAAGGGATAGTTCACCCAAAAATGAAAATTCTATAATTGCTTACCCTCATGTCATTTCAAACCTGTAAGACCTTCGTGCATCTTCGGAACACAAACTAAAGATATCTGTGATGAAATTCGAGAGCTTTTTGACCCTCCATAGACAGCAGTGCAACTGAAACGTACTACCAGAAAGGTAGTAAGGACATCATTAAAGTAGTCTATGTGACATCAATGGCTCAACCGCAGTTTTATGAAGCTATGAGAATACTTTGTGCATTCCTCTACTTGTAAACAAGGTGCAGTGCATACGGATTCAGAATGTCAGCTCCTGTGTCAGAAGCACCACACATGCATGCGTCATGGACTGACATGGAAGTGAAGAATTGTTGAATAAAGTTGTTTTTATTTTCTTTGCACGCAAAAAGTAGCTTCATAAAATAACGGTTGAACCACTGTCATCACAAGGACTATTTTAACAATGTACTTACTAGGTTTCTGGCCCTAGGAACTTTTCAGTTGCATTGCTGTCTATGGAGGGTCAAAAAGCTCTCAGATTTGATAAAAAAAAAAAAAAAATCTTAAATTTGTGTTCCGAAGATGAACAAAGGTCTTACGGGTTTGGAACGACATGAGGGTGAGTAATGACAGAATTTTCATTTTTGGGTGAACTATCCCTTTAAGCCATTTTTAAAGCCTAATCAGTCTGAATGATTGGCCTATCACAACACAGATCAGCAAAATCACCCCATACACTCATTACCTTTCCACTAAAGTTCTTGCGGTTGTCTGACAGCGTCTCTGGGGCCATGAAGGCAGGAGTACCAGCAGTGCTGGAGAGCAAGGCATCATTACCCTCGAACTGGTTACTGACCCCAAAATCTGCGATCTTGACATGGCCGTCATCTCCAAGTAATAAATTAGATGGTTTGATATCTCTGTGAACAATCTTCTGATAGTGCACTGAGCAAAAGGACAGAGAACACAAAAGATGTAATTCTTAGGTTGATGTTTATTTTTATTTTAAAAGGGACATTAATTAAAATAAGCACTCGAGTCTACTATGTAAATGTGCCAGATTTAGCCATTCAGGCTAATTTTCATCTGCAGTCCCTTGCAGGTTGATGGTGAAAACCAAAGTCCAAAAAAAAAAAAAAAAAAAAAAAAAAAAAAGACAAACATTCTGGCAAGACAGTCACAGGCATAAACAAAAAAAAAAAAAAAACAGTAGCAATCAAGAAACCACTACTTCAAATTATGAAGACATGTTTGATTATCCAATAGCCACCCTTTTATTGATTCAGAAAAAGATGCAATATTTCTTAAGTCTATAGGTATAGTATTCCAGGTATGTATTGCTCTACAGGAAAATGTTGACTGCCCAAAAGCACTTCTATGTGGTATTATACAGTCCCCTCTAGTAGTGGCTCTAGTAAATGAGATAAAATTGTGTCTAATAAATTCATGAAGTGGAGGTGGGGCCATTTTTAAATCAAAAATTGTTTTGAGTACATCAAAAAGAAAGAGAACAATGGGCCATTTCAAAAGTGTAGTGTAGAATTTTTTTCAGACTTAAAACAAAATGTTACATTTAAACCAAAACATTTTACATATATTCATGTGAGGATCAATTTTCTCATTGCAACACAAGAATACTGTAGGTTTCATCAGTGACTGATCACCTAGCCTCGCAGGAAATCTGAAAAAATGTCAAATATGAACAAAATACGTAATACAAATCCATACTTATACTGTACAAGTTACTTAATTTTGACCAAAATGTCAGTTTTAACCTGCTTTATGGATGTTTAATAATATTAAAGTTTAATAACGTCACTAAGTTGAGCACAGCCAGTGAAGAGGAGGTACAAAATCAAGTGTGTCTGACAACGGGAACTCTCAGCTTAACCAAGGAAGCACAGACAGGTTCAAGAAGGTCACCCTGGGCCGTGGACACAGAAGATGAATTTGATTGGTTAATAGATGCCTTCCTGTCTCAAGTGGTCGATCAAATATAACCTGTCCGCCACTTATCTTTCAGTCATCTGCCATTACTGGTTATGTGACAAGAGCCACATCTCAGACGTCTTCAGATGGTAATGCAAAAAGAAAATCCATTAAGGAACAAAGACATGTGTTCAAAGTATTAGCAGGTTATTGCATATAATTATTTCATCAAGCCAGCAAGCAAGGTGAATGTGACACATTGAGTACATCACAGTTCATGTAAGATGTCTCTCAAGCAGTGTACGTAGCATAAAACCTCCCCACACACATCTTTTAGATTACTATTAATTAATTCTATTGACATGGCTCCCTGAGGTGACTAGCGTAGTGCTAATGAAATGAAGGGAATATGGTCACATACTCTGATTACAGTCCACAAATTACCGACACACACAAAGGAGTTCATTGTTAACACAGACTGATTTGTGGCAAATCATGCAAATGGCCTGTTGCCATCCAGACGGTTGCCACAGCGAGTGTTGCCTGGTTAGTAAGATTCAAATGAACTGATGAAAGCGGAGTTTCCACTCGATGAGCAGAACAGACACTTGGCAATCATCTCAGCCTAGCTCATTCTTTGTTTGAGCGATTATATTGTTTAAAGGCTCAATGCAATTTCAGCTGTCGACATGTATACTGACCACCATAAAAAAAGTTATTTAGACTCGTCTTTCATGAGAGCAAAAATGAAGGTCATCGTGACACTTACAAAGGAAGTGAATAGGGCCAGTTTTAAAGGATATAAAAGAAAGAAATGTGAAAATTTGTACTGAGCTGTAAAGCTGTTTAAATCAATTTTTTGTAAAAATGTTTTCAAAAAAGTTATTTGATGTAGCTTCACACTAAAACTAATGTTAAAGGGATAGTTCACCTAAAAATAAACATTCAGTTATTTACTCACCCACATCTTTCTTTGATTCTTCTGCAGAACATAAAAGAAGACATTTTGGGTGTTTTTTTGCCTACACAATGGAAGGCCATGGGGACCAAAAATGTTTGGTTACCAACAATCTTAAGAATATCTTCTTTTGTGTTCCACTGAAGAAAGAAAGTCATACGGATCTGGAAAGACAAGAGGGTGAATAAATTAAAAATCACAGAACTTTCATTTTTGGGTGAACGATCACTTTAATTGTTGTGGTAACGTTACGCAAAAAATGTTGTCGACTGAGCTTAACAGAATATTCCTTTAACCGCCAGTTTGTAATGACTAATGTTTCAACATGAAATCAAATTTCTTCTTTTGACAGATGAGAGAAGATCAGAACGGCCTTTAGAAATAGCACAGACTTGTTTTCATCAGGAAGCAATGACCTCCCCCACGCACAAATACATGAGCGCATTGCCACATTCGCTCACTTAATTAGCCTTACAGGATGCCATGATGCGTTAGAACAACAAACACAGAGCTTCTCCTTGAGACAGAACTCTCTTGGGTCTTTATTTTTTTACATAAGTAATGATTAATGTCAGGCACTCATCAGTAGGAGTTTGCTTCACTCTTCTCTACTGGGAATTATTTAACTTCAGATGCTGTGTTACAAAATCCATGTCAAGGTGGTCTCCTAAAAACGGAACCCAGTGAGGTCGACCCGGCAATTCCAAAATGGTTTTTAAAATAAAGGAAATGACTCACAGTACTCAATGCCAAGAACAATGTCTCTGAAGTAGTGGCGGGCCTGCTCCTCACTGAACGGACTGTCACTGGGGACCTCCATCACAGGGCTGGTGACCAATAGAGACACTTTATTGTAAGTTAACTGATAAAGTACTAATAAAAAGACAGTAACCGAGACTGTAACAGACAACAATGATTCAGGAAGAGAAATACTGAATGAAATGATAGGTGGAGAGATCTCTTGATACAATATACTGCGTGAAATGTCCTCTTGATGCGGCTTTAACATGAAACCAAACCACCCTAGTGAAAATTAATATACTAAAAAGTATTTGAAATACATATATGCCAAGCTAAGTATACTACAAATACATGTACTTATTTATGTACTTGATAACAATATCCTGCAATGTACTTTTAGTATACTTAAAGTCTGCTAAACTGGAACAACTAATTTTGTACCTAATGCACTTTAATTGTACAGAAGTAGTGCTGAAGTTCAACTAAAGTTATACTGAAGTATATTTGATTGTGTTAAAGTGGAACTATTGCAAGTATACTTTAGGTACACTTTACATATCTTGCATTTAAAGATCGATATTGTTCAAAGATCACACAGTCCTCATCAATAGTGACACTGAGACACATTTTAGGCTTAATATCAAGAAATGTGCATTGTGCATCAGTAGTACTCCAAATAAAGTTTAATTATTTTTTTTTAGATCAGTAAGTCTCGAGCAATATGTCATTAAAAATATTAAGAGGTTTTTAATTATACTTAGTATGAAATCAAAGTATTTTAAATACTTTTTTTTTTTTAACCAGGGTAGCGTGAATCAATGACAATGATTCAGAGTTCAGATTTTTTTTTTTTTACATACAGTAGCTCTCAAAATCCTCACAGACCCCAATACAAAAATTTAGCAATGTATTTTATTTGTACCAGAAAAAAAAAAAAAAAAAAAAAAAAAAAAAAAAACCATTCCTTGTATAAAATATTTAAATATTTATTATTTCAATTATGATTTGTTTTATATGTTTAATTCTATTTTAGATAGATTTTATCTGGAAAAACAAAAGCATTTTGCTTTATAAAACTGAAAAATAAATGGTGTATTTAAAATTATTAATTTGTTAAACTTAAGAGTTAAATGTGTTTGTCAAAATAATAAAATTCTGAATTGATTTCTCATTTTCCCCATTTTATTTTATGTGGCCCTCATTTTTTAATGAATCAAGTGAGCTGTAATCTGTACATGCTTTTGCTGAAAAACAATATACAATTATTGGTTTATAATACATAATCCATATTGTAAGTTATTTTTGTAGTTTCGACTACTGTAGTTTTGGTTTGATATCATCTGACTTAATGGAATCATAGTCTAATGCTAAAACATCAAGTCTGTACCATCATATTTTTCTACGAAAAATCCAACTTTGGCCAACTAGCATGAACTTCTCCAGACTGTAAATCAATGCAAAACTCTGGGCATAAGTTATGTAGTGTATTCCAGCCTTTAGTTATATCAGCAGTTGTATACCTTATATACCTATTTATATCAGCAGAAGTCCAAATGTTTGCAAGACATACGTAGATAACGCAGCACTGGGCAAGTTGTGCAAGAGAACAAAGGATGCTGGGAAACTACAGGACTGCACACAGTGGATACAGAATCCTTCAAAATGAACTGTGACTGTGAGATTTACATAAAAACCAATCACAAAAAAACCACTTAGCACAAAACAGGTCCTCAAAGGCCATTTCATTCATTACCCACAGGCAGTGAATCACGATTGAGCAGAAAGGCCAAACATATTCAGCCAGGTCTAGTGAAAATAGGCCATTCTATAATTATGCAAAGTAAGTTCTAATCTGCTCTTTTCAAGGCAGAAGCCCACAAACAACATTTCTCTCCAAAACAAAGCCGGGCCACTTGGCAAAAACTCATTCAACTGAAGTAAAATGTCACATTTGAGAGAAAAAAAAAAAAAAAAAAAAAATATAAAAAAAAAAAAAAAAAAAAAAAAAAAAGGGTCTTGTAATAAACTGGAAGACTGCTGCCCTTTAAATGAGCTTATTATGGATTTAGAAACACAGAGAAAGCAACAGAATAAATAAAAACTACAAGTACCAGAAGGAATACTGTAAAGATTAACAATGCAATTATTTTATATGCAGCGAGTCTACTCAGTAACAAAATAACTGATTTAGAAAAAGATGTGAATAAGAGACTGAGGGAGAAAGTGAGAACATAAGTATTTAATTAATCCCTTTGGAGCAAGGGAAGAAAACAGGGGAAACTGAGTCAGAGCTAAGTGATGACAGATATGCAAGACAAGACAGTCGATGAAGATGGGAAAGAAGTGATTAATGAAACGATAGAGGATGGAAGAAAGCGTGGCGAAAGCATCAATTATGCACAAAAAGAGGTCTAAGTGGACACACAGAATACTCACCCCTTCTGCATCAGCTCAAACACTGCGGAAAGATCAGAGAGTCATTAAAGAAAAATCAGAGTGAAGACATCCCATTATTGACAAATCCATTACTCGGAGCACTTTATGAAATGTAATGTTCACAATCCTTATATAGCATGTCATATCCTCAAATGACCCAGCTCTTTTTTCACATATAAGCATGATGTGTGCTTTTATTCGCACCATTGCACAGTGGTGTGAAGTCATTTAGGATTTTGTAGCAGTCCATCAGCACAAACACCTTATATTCATTTCTACAGTATGAGTCAGAGCAGTCGTACGTATGATATATAGACTCTCACTTCAGCCCATTATGAAGACAGGCTGCAAAGTTTGATCTGTCTGAAACATGCAACTGTCTGCTTTTCATTAAAAAGTAAAGTTTGTAATGGTAAACTTTATACTGACAAAAATATATACACATACAGAGATATCGTCTTTGAACTGTAATTACAATTAGACAACACAACAGGTCTAATGGGTGTTTCAGACTGAGCATGTTTTGACACAATGACAACTGATCTATCATTAGCTACCATCTATCAAAAACACCATTTGCTGAGTCTATTACACATTTCACCACTTTACCGCTAAAATTATATTAAAAAAAAAAAGAACATACCCATGTGAAGGTTGTCCTCGGCTGGATCATCCAGCACCTGAAATAGAAACTTTATTAAAAACACCACCTGCTATAGGCATTGTATGACACTATGTCCAGGTTTCTATGTCTAGGAAAATCTGTAACACCCATACAGGTCCAGAGCAAATCTGACTTTATCTGTTTTTAATTATTTTTATGCATTCTTCATTTCATTTTCTGAGAGACATTTTTAAAAAAAGACTATAATTGATTATTCCTTAGCTTGCTCAGCTATAAAGCTGTGTGTGGGCAAATACGATGGAAAAAAAATTAAACTGCTGAAGATTGCCACTCTACACCACTGCTTGTTGGAAAAAGTTGCTTGTTTTTGGACAAGCTAGATGGAAAAGCAAAAAAAAAAAAAAAGCCAAGCTACTGGCACAGCGCCACTGATGAGATTCGATAAGCATCAGGTGCTTCATCCTTCACTGCCAGCAGAGCACCATTTCTGTATTGCTCCTAATGGCCGCACACTCCTAACTTAAGACTATACTTGGACTGACAGTAGGAGAGCCCAGGTGATTGGAGTGTAGGTGGTTCCTCTGCCTCACTTTCTAAGTTTCCTTTAAACATATTTCATGCTCGGATTCAATTTCTATCTCACATGCACTCTCTCACCCCTCTTTTCTAATTTTGCTGACGTACGTGGGTGCTGCTGTGATTGAAGAGCACTCAGATGGAACCACAGGGGGAGAGAAGGAAAGGCGCTTTTCTCCTTCAGCATCCCTCCATTCTGGCTTCCTTTTCTTTATCCTGTGATCGATCGCACTCCTCTCCACATGCCATTCTCAGGAGCATTAAGGGCGTCTCTCTTCAACAGATTTACTCCTAGCTGATTTTCAGTGTCGCTATTATTTTGTCCCCTCTTTGGCACAAATTACATAATGATACATGACTAGTCTGAAATATAGCTCGGTTATTGAGCTGTTAGTGTAACTGAGTTCACTTCCTTCCAAATTTCATCTCTCTGTATTTTCATTATTTTATTAATGTTTTTTTCATTTTTTTTTTTGCACCTGGCTTTTCCTGAGACCCAGACAAAAAACTACAGCAGAAAATATGGTGTAAACAATTTCTTTCAAGTGGTTGTTCATTAATCAAAGTACAATAAATTTAGAAAGAAGAAAGTTATGAAGCAAAGAAGTTATTTTGTTCAATTGTTTTGAAGGTTATTCAGAAGGCAAGTTTGTCTATTCATTCATTCATTGAGAAGAAAGTTTATTCAGTATGAAGGAAGAAAAGAAATAAAATTGAAAGGGATTCTTTGTTTGTTTGTTTGTTGTAAAGGAAGGAAGTTTGAAAGGTTTCTTCAGATGGAAATAAATGTTCAGAAGAAAGTAAGTTTATTAATTAAAAAAAAAAAAAAAATTGAATGAAAGTTTCCATGAAAGCAAGAGTAAAAAAGGAAGGACATTTAAAGGAAAAAAAGTTTAACAATGAATTTGAAGTTTGTTTTAGAAGAGATTATTTTTTCTATTAAATTGACCAATTAATTTTATTAATTAGCAAACGTTTATTAACAGTGGATTACATGAATGAAGGAATATGGCCACAGTCCTTACCTCAACCAGTTTAACTATGTTGAGGTGGTCCAGTTTTTTCAGGATGGCTATCTCCTGGTAAACTCTCTCCAGAGGACCAAGCACCTTGGGCTGCTCCCCCTGGGCTGCTTTAGGACCTCGAGGAGGAGGGCGGCCTGCAAAGAGAAAGAATGCAACTAAGTTTTCTGCTTCATTTAAATACTCAATTCTTCAGCTGGTTTAGAGGACTGCCTCAACATCTGTCTCACAGGACTACATCTGCTGTGCATAACATCTGCATACATCTGGCTTCAAATTAGAACTTAATTTAAAATGCCATACATACGTGGAAAACCATACTGTTTCATCAGCTTCTTCTTAGATACCACTTTCATTGCCTGAAAAGCAAGACAGACACAGATGAAAAGAGCAAAACAGCCAATCTTGCCAAGACTAAGGTCTGAACTACAGTAGGTGTTCTCAAACACATTTCCATCTATAAAGTAGGTGACACAGTCAACTGACTTTTCCATTTACATACTAATCAAACAAAGCTTTCACAGAGTTCAATCAACTGCAGCCCTCTCGTTTGCTTCTGGCCTTGATGGGACACTCGAGATTCCTCTCACAGCAGTGTCCCTGCGTAGGTGATTGCTAAAGTGAATGTGGAAATTTGGTCACAAACAGTGAGTGACAGACTATAAGCAGCAAGCAAACCAAAGTACTTGTGATTTGTAAATCAACTTGGGTTCTGCACATTCAACCGCTGATGCTTGGATCAGATGTCTTTGTAAGCAATTCAAATGTTAATCAAAACAATTGCTTTTGGCACACAGAACTGGGCTTTTAAAATCTACACTTCCTGGGAAACATATTGAGTCATCTTTATCTTTTTACAAAGGAAGACGTCTATTATAGAAGAATCGTGCACCTGTGTCTTTTCTGCTGGGATGAAAGGCACAGAGACGTACATAGCGTGCAAACAGAAAATTTGGAGACTTATGTAACGTGGGAAGTGCTCTCTCTGAATCTCTACTCATAGTCAGAAAATGGCAATACAACAGGCTGCCAATTTCTAACACCTGCGGTTTCATAATGAGTGAGATCTGGACAAATTCAAAATTCATCCTTGAGTTTTTCATGATACAGTTTCACGTATTGTCATGGAGAGGATTCAAAGTTTAGCTGAAGCGCATGTTGAAACCCTGTGGTCTTTTCCCTTCATTTTTCATGCTAGAAAATCCAATATCTCAGAATTATAAATGTTTAAAACACACAAATCCAATAAAATTGGCCCTTCATCTTAAAACTTATGGCTCGTTTCCACTGAGCGGTACGGTTCAGTACAGTACAGTACGCATTTATTTCCGTTTCCATTGTCAGAAGTTGTGAATGGTACCAAAATAGCGAACTGTACCGTACCACTTTTTTGGTACCCTTCCGTTGGGGTACCTAGTATTTTCACTTCTTCACAATATGCACATCATGACTGTGTTTAAAGCTGAACTGTGTAATTTCTGCACGTCATGCTGCATCAAGGACAAGTTATTTTAAAATATACTTACGTAATATTTGTCATCATCCTCATTGTACGCCAACTTGACAACACCATATGAGCCCTTTAAGATAGAAGAAATGGATAGAGGAAAAAAGATAAACAAAACAGGTAGAGTGAGATGAGTCAGACCATGAGACTGTGCTGTGGGTCAGTAAGGGTCAGTGTCTGAATGCCTGAATGACTGCTATGAAACACAACATGGCCATGAGATTTTTCTGACGTCTATATGCATGTCGACTATCAAAATAACGCAATACGAGTATGATGTAGGTGGGCTTACCTTTCCAATCTCACTTTTTAACTTGTACTGGTTAAGCTGGATGCAATCCTGAGATTGTGAAAAAGCAATAAAGAGAGAGAAGGGCAGAGACAGAGAGAGAATGGAATCAATCCCAGCTGCACACACAAAGGAGTCGTTACACTATATTAATATACTTCACACCAGAGGGAACATGTAAGCCAGTTACAGGTAAAAACAAATCATTTGTTTCATAACCTATTTCATATAGAAACTGCAAGAGAAGTAGTATTTTTAAATCTCATCCTGGTTGACTATGACAGCAAACACCACAATCTCAATACCATTTTACTACTGACAGAAAGACTGATCCACTTTGCAGTTAATTCTGTTCAAGAAAGGCCATTTAAACATTGGTTTTCATTGAAGAACTTTTATTCAGGTTTTATTCACTGACATTAAGGTCATTTCACATTGTAATTTATTAAACATGGGAAAAAAAAAAAAAATCTTTCAGCAAAAAAAAACCCCAAAAAAAAAAAAAAACCTAACCTTTCATTTTCATGTAATTTTGAATCTGGGAACAAATGGAGGAAAATCACTGACTTTGTTTTTAACAAGCTGTCATGTCATTGTGCCCATGAGATAATGCCACATCTGTATCAACTGCTGCAAATACAATTAATGTTTTTTCCAAAAGTCTGAAGATTTATCCACAGCTACGTCATTTGCATCCATCCATCTGATTACTCTAAAGGCATCTTAACCAATCAAACTCTGAAGTAACAGAATTATCTCCACCATTCACGAAATTATGACTGAACCGTTCCAAACCCATGGTCTGAACAAGACCACAAGATAAATTTATTAAAGAAGAAATACATCTTAAAAAAAACAGGGACTTTGATGTCTTTGAATCAGCTGGTAAGTGTGAAGCCTCACATGCAGCCAAGTTGGCAAAGCAATAACTGTATCTGGATCAGCAACCTCGGTGTATTGTCAACTCCAAACTTTTCTCCACAGCAGGGAACATTACTACTGCAAACAATTCTGCCCTAATAACAGAAACGTGACAATCCTTGCTTTATACTAGCTGGAATGCATTGAAAATGTAGCATTATAAAAAATATAAAACAAGACCTTTATGTTTACTTTAAAAGCAATAAATTTAGTCCGATTAAAAACAACAAACTGCCATTTTCTTTTGATTCATTGTTTTGTTGTGCTGTAGCCTACTGAAAAAAAATATATACCTCAGTTTTAGAGCCACAACAAAAGATGGATTTGCAGTGCAGTTACAACCCTGCTCAACATTTCAAAAATTGCATAAATATTGAGGCAAAGACTCTGAGGAACAGGAAGAAAGACTGTAGTAGTGGTAAGAGCAAAAATTTGAGGAAAAACTTCTCTGGGAGAGGAACCTCGCTGAGAATGCACTGACAGATGAGGATCTGGATTTGATGTGAGAAAAGGTTCTAATGGTTCTTTTAGTTTATTTACAGATAATAATGAAATGAGAAGACCGAGAAAGAAAGAAAGAGGGCAGAAGAGAGGGACATTAGACTCCTGGCTGAGTCTAGACTATTACTGGTACATGCTCCGTGAGCCCTGCATTGCAGTACACCCATACATACACCCACCCACCCACCCACCCACCCACCCACACACACACACACACACACACATACATACATACACATACATACACACACACAGATGATCAAAACTTACCAAAAACAAGAGCTTAAAAATGATTATAGGTGGACTAGGAGGAGCTACAAGACCTTAAATTTGTTTACAAGTAGGGATGCAGTGATACTACAGTTATGGCTTAAACTAATAAACCACAAAATATTATCACGTCATGGCACTTAACTTGTAAATGGCACTAAAATTAACCAATAAAACTAAAATCATTAAATGCTACAAGTGAATTTAGGCATCAAAACACTGTGCAGCATTAAAAATTGATATTTCATGATTTGATAGAGATTACATTTAACAATGTTATTAAATTATTAGTGCTTTATTATTAAGTTATTTAAGTGAGTGCTAGATAGTGGCAAAGATAAGAACAAAGTAAAAATAGAGGAAATGAGCTAGCACAACTAAATGTATAATGTCACCTTATTAGTATCTATCCATTTTTTTTTTTTTTTTTTTTAAATTTTAAAAATCTGATATTGACCAATAACCAATTTGGAACCAATATACTGTGCATCCCTAATGAAGATGAATATTATTTACATTATACATCAATTATTCATTAAAATAATTCATCTATTCATATTGTCATGGCTTAGACAGTAAAGAACAATACACCCCACAATACAGCACATTACATAAATATTTCATAGTCTACACTTTCCTATTCATAAATGTTTCAGGCTCTATAAATCATTTTGAACAATATTTAATTTTATATTGATTCAATGAAGAAGAGAGCAGAAATAACCACACACTACTTCATAAGAGGTCTAGTGACATGTTTTATCAGGCAAGATGCTTAGTATCTTATCTATGTTGTGAGCTCTGAGGGGGGGAGAAAACAACAACAACAACAACAACAACAAAAGCCGCAACTTTAAAACAGATATGCCTTACAATTGAATTGCTTTTACTGTCCACGGACGACAGCAGGTTTTCTAGGCTGCTAATGCTATAGTGTGGCTCCTAGCATCAGGTAATGGTTCAATCACATTTCACAGTTATAAACTACAGGGCACATGTCGCTCTACATATGAAGGACTCGCAGAGTCAGATCACATTAGAGCCCTGTCACAAAAAACAAACGCCACGTCTACTTCCTGTGAAGGCAGGGATGCTTCCTAGGGCAAAGAGAACTGAAGGATTGGAAAAAGAGAAGATGAATAAAAGAGGAAAAGACCGAACATAAAGAGAGGAAGTTTGAAAGAGTGAGCTGAAGTTTTCACAGAGGGAAATAAAATGTTTAAGCGTGACAGTGGAGGATTAGCACACAGGCTCAATTTTCACTTTGGTCCTCTTCCAGGTTGGCTCTTTTTTTCTTTTTAAACCCGGATTAGACTGGATAATCCTGAGTTTAAAGTAAAATACAACCATATTGTGCATTCAAATGTTGTACTACGATAACATCTGGGATCACAGTGTGTAAGTGGTGTAGGTTATGCTGGAGGTAAAGCGGGCACACAGTATTTCATGGAAAGGGCATGAGTTTATTACGGCCAAAGGAGAGTGAAAGAAAAAAGTACAAAATGGAAAAGGGCAAAAGGGAAAAAGAAACAGAGAAAGAGAAAGAGCAAAAGCAATGAGAGAGTGTAGGCAAAAGCGAGGGAGGAAGAGAAATACCCAGTGATGTGAAATCTGACAGTCAATTACTTTGACTGCTCCATGTACCTTAACCAAAACAGCCTCACATTACTGCTCACACTTCAGCTGGAGTGTCAAGGCAGAGAGGAGAGTGTGTATGACAGCTGTCTGAAGTCTGAGGGGAACAACGACAGAGAGAGACGGGACCCCAGACTATTTTTTTTTTTTTTTCCTTGTCCTATAAGTCAAAGAAAACAGTCTCTCAAAGATGTAGTGTAGGAGCTGCTGGGTGGAAGAGAAAGAGACAATGAAGGAAAGAGAGAATAAGGAACAGAGTGAGAGGTTGAGACCATTAGAAACAGGATCACATGATAAACAGGCTCAGGATACGAAGCAAACAGGACACCTCAACATCAGAAAAATAAATACACATAAAAAGGGTCTCATTTATTAGTAAAGGTATAATACCTGATGAAAACACATCACTTTGTTCTTACTCTGGTTCTAATGATGATGGATCTGCATTATTGTAATTGTGCACCTAGTAATTAGTATAATATAAATATACATCCAGACCATCTCCATTTAAGGGATATTTCACATTTCTAATAATAATAATAATAATAATAATAATATTTAGCTTAATTTCCACATCCCTAAAGACTTACACTTTCTATGAAAATGCTCAACTGTAAAAAAATAAATAAATAAAAAAAATAAATAAATAAAACAAAAACAAAAAAACAGTTAGCAAATGAGATGCAATACAATGATGCTGATTTGAAAATGATACATTTGATAAGTTAATGAAAAAACCATAAAGTATAATTTTCCCTGCAGAACAATAACAATCAAAGTAAAGCCCTTCTCCACAGCCCTTTCCACCAGTGATAACCATCTCACAGGCAGTAACATAAATCATGGCAGAACATGTGAGAATGTGGGAAAGATACGCTGTGCTCCTCTAATCTCTGCTTTAAGGCTTCCTCTAACTACCAGCTATCATATCAGAGACTGCAGCCATTTCTGCCACTAAAACAAATACTGAGATTAGAGATTAACAGGATTAATAAGATCCTTAGAAAAGATAGAGGAATGTTTGATTTCTTCATACTTCATAAGAATACGTCTCCACTACACAATTTTCATTTATACAGTAATAAAGCTGTCAAAAGAAAATATTTGTAAAAAAATAATTTATGATTAAGTTACACTTTTGTAACTTTTGAAAAGGTACTGCCCTAATGACAGCTTTTGGGCACTTCAAAAAGTCTGAAAGATCAACTGATTTAGCTGATCAACCAGCTGAACACCAAGGCTGTGGGATCAACTTCAACCAGACAAGACTAGGAATAGTGCACCCAAAAATTGATTACTCATTAATCATTAATTACTCACCATCATACGGTTCCAAACCCATAAGACCTTTGCTTTCTGACCCTGCATAAACAGCAACGCACTGAACCACTATTTTAATGATGTCCTTACTACCTTTCTGGGCCTTGAACGTGTCAGTTGCGTTGCTGTCTTTGGGTTTGGAACAACATAAGGGGGAGTAATTAATGAGTTTATTTTTGGTGAACTAAACCTTTAAGTGGATTAAAGGGGTCATATGATGCGATTTCAAGTTTTCCTTTCTCTTTGGAATGTTACAAGCTGTTTGTGCATAGATAAGATCCCTAAAGTTGCAAAGACTAAAGATTCAAACCCAAAGAGATATTCTTTATAAAAGTTATAAAGAATAAC
>JAFVLL020008075.1:41071-51824 GCA_021397915.2 Tor tambroides | reverse complement strand
TCGTACTAAATCGTACGAGTGAGGTCGTACGAATTCGTACGAATTAGCCACCTCGTAAAATACGTACGAATTGCCGTGAGATAGCGTTGGTTTTTGTTGTTATTGTTGTTCTATTTTTGGTTATGCTCAGCCAAGGCTGAAAAAGTTTTGATTTATTCTGGAATGTGATTAAGTAGGCCTACCTTGTTTGGTTGTAAAGCTGAATTAATAATAATAATAATAATAATAATAAAAAGTAGTATCTAATAAATAAGAACTAGTATCTAATGAATAGGTACTAGTACCTTAGCAAAAGACACTAGTACCTAAAGAATAAACACTAGTAGCTAATGAATAAGTAGCCTACTAGTACTTAATAGAAAAGATACTAGTATTTTAAAAATAAGAACTAGTAGCAAATAGATAGGCTACTAGTACGGTTTATAGATTAAATGATAAAATGGCTTGCCATAGACAAGCAGTGCTCTGAGCATGGGTTGCTGGAGAGGCTGCGCAAAATCCGTGATATATGACGCTCTTAAACACGTCTCACTCTCTTGTTGGACTGACGCGTGTGTACAGTCGGTTCTTTATATTGTTCACGGACCAAAGTTAGTGGAGGAAATCGGGAAACACTGTTATATGCAAAATGAGGTTTACTATTTGTGCAGCCAAACCTGAAGACTGTCGAGACATAGCGCGCATGATTATGGTGAGATAACTCCATTCAGAACTTGTTTAGCGTGTGTTGAGTGCAGAATGATTTTAGATTATCTTTGGATGTTTGGTAACACTTTACAAAAAGGGTACATGAATAATCATATACTAATGCCTAAATTAATACTTAATTCATCACATACTAATGATTATTAAAGGGGTTAACTAATTATGATCTAACGAAGAGCTATCCTTAACTACGACTTAAGTCATACGGATTCATGCATGAATAGCGGCAGGCTTCATGTTAGTACATGTTTGATAGTTAATGCATTAATTAACATTTATGGATAAACTAAATCAAGCAGCCTCTTTAAGAAGGAAGAAGAAATACTCTGACTTTGAAATTAATTTAATACTATCATAATTTGAGCATTTGACATCTTCACCTTTGTCATAAACATTATTGGGTGGCAAAGGAATAGTTGATCCTCCTCATCAAGTGTAGAAAATACTAAATACACTAATGACTGATCTTGTCTGTTTTATGTTCTTCTCTTTCCCTTTAAACTCACCCTATTGTGACTTATACACAGATTAATAAAAAATAAAAACCCAAAACCCACAAAGAACATTTGTAGAACAAACAATTCCTAAAGAAATGCTCATAAATCATGAGCTGAGTTTAGTAAGTAGTTAACAGTGAATTCCTTGATTGGGCCCTCTCAAGTAAAGTCATGATAAAATCAACTTTAACAAGCCATTAGTTGATGCTAGTTTGTGGGTAGTTAATGATGAGTTAGTTATGTTGGGCCCTCTCAAGTAATTTATGTTATACTTTCTATCAAATACACATGTACTAACACAGTGAGTATTCAGCCCGGTTAAGAGATGCTGTGTGGATTTTCAAATAGTCAGAGAGCGGAGGAACAGCTGTGTCTGGACGGACAGTGAACTCCTTCCAATTTGAGCATTTCTTTAGGAACTGTTTGTTCTACAAATGTTCTTTGTGGGTTTTGGATTTTTATTTTTTATTAATCTGTGTATAAGTCACAATAGGGTGAGTTTAAAGGGAAAGAGAAGAACATAAAACAGACAAGATCAGTCATTAGTTTATTTAGTATTTTCTACACTTGATGAGGAGGATCAAATAATCCTTTGCCACCCAATAATGATAGTATTAAATTAATTTCAAAGTCAGAGTATTTCTTATTCCTTCTTAAAGAGGCTGTTTGATTTAGTTTACCCATAAATGTTAATTGCATTAACTATCAAACATGTACTAACTTGTAGTTATGGCTGCCGTTATTCATGCATGAATCTGTATGACTACAGTCGTAGTTAAGGATAGCTCTTCGTTAGTTCATAATTAGTTAACCCCTTTAATAATCATTAGTATATGATGAATTAAGTATTAATTTAGGCATTAGTACGTGATTATTCATGTACCCTTATTGTAAAGTATTACCGGATGTTTTATTGTAGGAATTGGCCGTTTATGAAAAGATGCCGGACCAAGTGAAGATTTCCCATAAAGGTTATTTTTTAAATAAGCCATTTCAAGTTATTAAAGTTAAAATGAAGTCACATATTTGTTACTAAGTCTGACTCTACTGGTTTTCTCTTAAGAGTTGGAGAGGGATGGATTTGGCCCCAATCCTTTTTACCAGTGTCTTGTAGCTGACGTACCTGAGGAGTACAAGTCTAAAGATGGTAATAATGACTCCTAAAAGACCAAAACCACATAATGTCCAGTGAAAACAGGGCAGGAATATGGTAAACAATAACTTGTAATTTTTGGTTTACCTAAAATAACCTATTACATGTAGTTTATATTTATGTTATTTACTTATCACAAGATATTTTAGGATTTTTGTGCCATAAAGTCTGAATTATTAGTTGCACCAAGAAAGATCTTTACTCATTGCATTTACATTTGAAGAGTTCAGATGCAAAAATCTCTAAGTGCCATCTGAAATTTTCATCTAAAATTAGCATTTTTATCAGGATCCTATGTTTGGGTTCAGTAATTTTACTCTAATGGCAATGTATAGGTCCTTTTCTATGCAATAAAAGTGAAATAACTGAACATTAATATAGGAGCCTGATAAAAATGCTAATTTTAGAAGAAAATTTCAGACGGCACTTAGAGGCTTTTGCATCTGAACTCTTCATTTACATTTATTTAGTAGATGCTTTTACCCAAAGTGACTTACAGGAATACAGCAAGCGATTCATCATAAAGAGGCAATAAACAATAAGAAGCAAGTGTTAGTAATACCAAGCTTCAGACATCGTTAAAAATAGTACAGCCAGAACAGGGATGGATTAAGGAATAGTGAAAGCATAGAGATAGAGGTCCTTTTTTTTTTTTTTTTTTCAGCAGGGTGAGTTTTTAGGTGTTTCTTGAATATTGTCAGGGATTTGCCATTTCAGCTGGTTGGGAATATCATTCCACCAGCAAGGAACTGTGAACAAAAGCGTTCACTGCTCATCGGCCTCCAGCAATAATTAATCTCAGTTGCTATGACAAAGCTCAAAAGTCACACCTTCATGAGATGAATGCATGAGCAGCACCCCCTATCCTGGTTTAAGACTGCACAGATTTCTGGTTATAGTTTTGCTGCATTTTAACTTCTTAGTAATTAACAGCCACAGTAAATGTGTATTATGAGTTTGTAAGACTTTATATTTATGATATCACAAGTATTCTTAAAGCAACTGTCATCCCACAGGACATACCAAGGTTGGCTATGCTCTCTTCTTCTATACGTATAGCACTTGGAAAGGGAGGACTGTGTATATGGAAGATCTGTATGTGATGCCAGAGTACAGAGGTGTGTATACTTAATCAATAAGTTGAAGAGTTTTAGCCAAAATGCAGAATTCAGTCATCTCTGCTTACACTACAGGTAAAGGCATTGGAAAGGCTTTAATGGCAACTGTTGCCAAAGTAAGTTTTTACATTTTCTTTCTCTCTCTCTCTCTCTCTTTTTTTAAATGTATATTTTTATATTATCTGTATAAATCTGTGCATTATGCCAATTAAATTTATTTTACTGTATTTTGTGGTTAAACAAGGCTAGTTATCTCAATGGATGATTGGTATGGTTTTAATGTAAAAAGGTAAATGTAGGTTTTGTTACATTATAGGTGGCCAAAGAGCAGCATTGTGTGCGTTTACAGCTCTCTGTACTAGACTGGAACAAGCCCTCTCTAGACTTTTATTTGGCTAAAGGTGCAGAGGACCTCACAGCTAAAGAGGGCTGGCATTTTCTCCGCTTTCATGGAATAGCTCTGGATAATCTAGCACGGGAAGCACCTTAAAGAACATTAAGACATGTGACAAGTTTAGTTAATGTCAGTAGGAATACTTAGTGTATAGTTTTGCTTTTTATGTTTTAATGCCATTTTGTAATAAACATCCCACAAATACTGTTTTTGTTGTAGTTAGTAGTTGGAATATTTCAAGCTTCTGTCCTCAAATTCAAATTGCACTTGTCCCTAGACATATTGTAATTGAACTGAACCTTCTGATTCACTGTGCACAGGGCAACATTCATAAAACAATGTGTAAGAAAGTTGTAGTGCCTATCCTTCTTCTCCAGTTCCAGCATTACAAGTGGAAATGAGTGGAAATGCCAGTTCACTAAAGGAAGGAAGCAGCTGATATTGACATATTTGGCAAATTTCAAGATCAGAAGGAAAGTCGCCCTCATTTTGGCGATTTTGGTCAGTGGTCAAAATCAGTGCCATTTTGGAGAGTATCACATACGTAAACAACGTATGCTGTTCTGTGTCTGCAGCACCGTACTCAAATACGTTGTTTACGCTTTGATCTGAATGACGTTAACAACGTATCCGCGTACATACATTGCATACGTTGTTTACATATGTAATATACTCTCCAAAATGCCGTTATAGGGTGACGCGGAGGAGACAAATTATTGAATAAAGTCGTTATTTTTGTTTTCTTTGCACACAAAAAGTATTCTCGTAGCTTCGTAAAATTATGGTTGAACCACTGATGTCACATGGATTATTTTAATGATGCCCTTGCTACGTTTCTGAGCCTTAATCATGTAAGGATCCTTGTTGTCTATGGGAGGGTCAGAGAGCTCTCAGAATTCATCAAAAATATCTTAATTTGTGTTCCGAAGATGAACGAAGGTCTTACAAGTTTGGAACGACATGAGGGTGAGTAATTAATGACAGAATTTTCATTTTTGGGTGAACTATCCCTTTAACAAAAGAGTATATATGGACTAAATATAAACATTACACACAGGTTTTTACAGATGCATCTAAAGATCCAGGGAAAGGTCAAGTAGGGGTTTGCATACATAATCCCAAGACTGAAAGAAGGAGAGGGAAAAAGGATATCGGGCCCCGTATGTATAAAACTTCTCAGAAATGCTCTTAAGTATAATCTTAAGCTTTGACTTAAAGGGATAGTTCACTTTGAAATTAAAATTTGATATCTATCAGCTTACCCCAAGGGCATCCAAGATGTAGGTGTCTTTTTTTCTTCAATAGATCCAATTTCGATATTTTTAGGTCAAACCGTTCTAGTCTGTCAGTCATATAATGGCAGGTATAGGTCACTGCCTCTATAAGAGGGAAAAAGAACATGCACAGAGAAATCCAAATTAAACAATTCCCCATCGTAACTACATTAGTTTGTGTGAAAGCGAACAGTATTTATATCGTTTTTACCTCTTGTACACAACCATGTCCAAAGTGATCTGGTGCGCGCGCATCCCGGTGTGTGGCGTGTGTGCGCCTCAGATTATTTACAAGGGCGATATAAATACTGTTTGTTTTCTCACAAACCGCTCATTTCATGTCTTGGGCCATCAATGTGTAGTTACGATGGGGGTATTTTTAGTGTCCATTGGTTATCTTAGGCTAATTCTTAAATATAATTTCAAAATTATTACTTAGTAAAAAAGTAGGACTTTTTCTAAGAGTAGGAGAATTTTTATAAAGAAGCTAAAAGCAACTTTCAGTAAAAGTCTAAGACTGATTCTTAAGTGTTGACTGAGGTGACAATTAGATGTTGTGAACTTCTGGGACTACAATGATGTCAACACAAAATGGCTGACCTCGACCTCTGAATCAGCCAATAGTGAGCCTGCTCATGTAAAGTCAGCAGCACAGCACCAATCATTTAATGTAACTACAATAAAATCATTTAATTAAGACACTGAAATATTTTAATTTTTTTTAAATGCTTTGCATTGTGCAAAATTATCACAGATTATTACTGATGCTTTGTTTTCTATTGGTATGTCTCCTCGTTTACAGTTGGAGCAATGATGTGAACATGAGTAACATCAATGGCTCCAAAAACTCCAGGAAGGTCCTCAATCCTCATAAAAGTGGCTTGTTTTTGCAGTATGGTTTGGCGGTCAGTTGGAAAGTCAATAAACTGCCATATAGTAGTGGCCAAAAGTGATATGCAGCCTAGGAAATTTGACATCTTCACCCTTAATTTAAAAAAAAAAATGAGCAAGATTTTGTAAGCATATTGCATAGTTGCTTAGAGTCAGTTGTTTTATTTGTGATAATAATGCAATGAAACATGCCAAATTGTGCGGTCATAATTTTTTGGCCATGCTGTCATACAAAGAAATTATGAACACATGCAAAAACAAGAGGACCAATGAAATATTAATAACTTATGTTGTAGTCAATGTGCCAATATTAAGTGCAAATAGCGATGGATGCTATTTACACTAAGTGAAAATAGCATATTTTCTTAGCGATAGATGCTATTTACACTATGTTAGAATAGCAGGATTTTCTGCTATTTATACTACTTATTGCAAATAGTGGCAATTATCTGCACCTCAGTATTGTAGTACATTATAAATCCGTATGCAATAAGTTATTGAGTGTAAATTTTAATTTTAATTCAAATGATTAAATGGATGTCACCTAATTGGGACAGTAAAGCCCTCCCTACCTACCCTAAGCCTACCCGATACATTATTTTCAACTTTTTGATTATTTCCTTCATTTTTACTGAAAATAAATGCTTTTCTGATGTGATGTGAAATTTGAAAATTTGAAAAAAATTGAATTTTTTTTTTTTGCCAAAAGGCGGATTCGAACCCTTGTCAATCGCGTCAAAAGATGTTCATTACACATTTTATCATCTGCGCCACTAGAGCTAATGACTGGTGACTGTCTTTTGTAATTTTGACTAGCCCAGTCACACGTTGGTGGGTGGAGTTAGTGTAAATAGCCTCTACCAACAAGGCAGGCTATTTGCACTTAGTTTAAATAGACACTCCGATAAAGGTAAATATAGATCAGTAAACTCACCTTCATGAGGTCATCTAGCAACATTAAGTTACCAGTTTTAGCTAATTTCAATTGAAAGCAGTTCGCAACACTAGTCTGTGCTCTTTTTTCCTTGGTATTTTGATGGTTTAAGTGAAATGTGGCGGTCATAAAAAAAAAACAAAAAAAAAACTCCACATCACTTTTGGCCACTGTTGTGTTTGGTGGGGTTAGTGTCATAATATGTAAGACCCTGCTTTGTAATTACTACTTTCATTTCTGCAGTTAGAGCATTGACTTGTTGAGTGGAAGAGGTTATTAAATTTCTTACTATGTCAGTTACAAAAAAATATATATATATTTTTGATCTTGACAATCAAGTTTATATCGTTTTATCAACTTCATGTTATCATATCCAAGTCCAATATGTCATATTTTCGCTGGAAAGTGTTTGTCTTCTCCTCTTTGCTGCCATCTTGTTACTCCTAACTAGGTTAGGAGACCTCTTCAGCTCTCTTAAATAATTTATGAGCTGAGACCTTGTCTTAACACTTAGGAACCTTTAGGAGCCAACTGCTTTCAATTGAAATTAGCTAAAACTGGTTACTTAATGTTGCTAGATGACTTCATAAAGGTGAGTTCACTGATCTATATTTATATTTATATAAGTCAGTGAACTCGCATTTATGACGTCATGGGAGAGTCTCAGAATGTAGATAAGGTTTGTCCAAGAAATTGATTTTGTTGCTAGGCTTTTGAAAAAAAGTCTCTAAAGGGGTGAGGAAGTCACTAAATCTAGCAACATTGGCACATTGACTACAACACAAGTTATTTCCATTTTATTGGTCCTCCTGTTTTTGCATGTGTTCATAATTTCTTTGTCCGACAGCATAGCCAAAAATTATGACCGCACAATTTGGCATGTTTCATTGCATTATCATCACAAATAAAACAACTGACTCTAAGCAACTATGCAATATTTTATTCCCTTCTATTATCTATAGCACAACTGTACATACAATTTATTATTTATTTTCCTTTTTTTTTTTTTCTTTCTCATTTTTATTGTCTGTGTGTTGTTGTCTCTGTGTACTGGAAGCTTATGACACTAAAACAAATTCCTTGTATGTGCAACATGGCAATAAAACTCATTCTGATTCTGAATATGCTTACAAAATCTTGCACATTTTATTTTATTTATTTATTTTTTTTAAATTAAGGGTGAAGATGTCAAATTTCCTAGGCAAGACATCACCTTGGCCACTACTATATGGCTGTTTATTGACTTTCCAACTGACCGCCAAACCATATTGCAAAAACAAGCCACTTTTATGAGGATTGAGGAACTTCCTGGAGTTTTTGGAGCCATTGGTGGAACTCATGTTCACATCATTGCTCCAACTGTAAACGAGGAGACATACCAATAGAAAACAAAGCATCAGTAATAATTTGTGATAATTTTGCACAATGCAAAGCATTTAAAAAATACATTTAAATATTAAAAAATTTCAGTGTCTTATTAAATGATTTTATTGTAGTTACATTAAATGATTGGTGTTGTGCTGCTGTGAGTTTACATGAGCAGGCTCACTATTGGCTGATTCTGAGGTCGAGGTCAGCCATTTTGTGTTGACACCATTGTAGTCCTTAGTTCACAACACTTAAGAATCAGTCTTAGACTTTACTGAAAGTTGCTTTTAGCTTCTTTATAAAAATCTCCTACTCTTAGAAAAGTCCTAATTTTTACTAAGTATTTTTTTACACTTAAGTCAAAGCTTAAGACTATTCTTAAGAGCATTTCTGAGAAGTTTTATACATACGGGCCCAGATCAAGTTTCAGTGTTTATGAGAGAATTACTAGCAATTCTAATAGCAAAGAAAAAAATAAAATAATAAAATAAAAGATATAAGATTATACAAACACTGATGTTCAGATTCAGTCTCTGCCCTGTGGATGCTTAATAGTGTGAATGTAGGCATGATATTTTGATGAAAATACTTAAGATATTACATATAATGCAATGAACAAATAAGATTCAGAGTTCAGTTTGTATGGGTTCTTTTGCATACTGGAGTGTCAGGGAATGAGGAAGCATAAATAAGCAAAACAAGTTATAGCAAAAGCAAATTTAGATTTGCAAATACTGTATAGTAGCCCAGAACTCAAATCAATAATAAAAATGGAAATAAATAAAAAATGGCAACTTTTTTGGGAAAATGAACAAAAGGGTAGACATCTGTATTTAATACAACCATTAGTATGAATATAGTGCATTATAACTAATAGATGAATTTCAGGGAAAAAAAGAAGGAAAGCAATTTAAATTAAAAAAAAAACTATAAGAAGTAGGTAGGTAGGTAGGTAGACAGACAGACAGATGGATGGAGGAGCTGAACAACTAGCAAGATCTGGGGAGAGAAGAAAAAGAGTTCCATAACCCACAGTAGATGGCGATAATGCTCTTTTTAAGAATGCGAGCCACCAGCAAAAAAAGAAGAAAACCGCCGGAAAACTAGAAGAAGAAGAAGAATCTGCTTTGAGTAACTCGTGCCATCACTTTTCCGTTTGACTCGCATTTATACAAAGACTTTAACATAACGAAGGCTCAAATGGCAACAGAAAGCGAAGAGAACGGCACGGATATGCTAACTGAGGTCTGAATACGTTGTCACATAAGAGGCCAGTGAAATATTAACGCTGAAGCTAATGCTAGTAAGCACTATGATGAATTTATGTCAGTGCTTCATTAGGATATTTTTTTAATCGAATATTTCTGTTATCAAACCTTTATGATATACGATTACCTTTGAAATGAATACATTGACATGTAGATAAATATACTGATCTCTGTAGTCGATGTAAAGCATATGTTGTGTCTCAGGTGGAGACGTCTGCTTATTCGCTAGCTCGGTGTAAGCTGGAGAACCTCCTCAATAAGAGCATGAGGATCCGGATGACTGACGGGCGAACGCTGGTGGGGCTCTTCCTGTGCACAGACAGAGACTGCAACGTCATCCTGGGATCTGCACAAGAGTTTCTCAAATCCACAGGTGTCTAGCGCACTCTAGACACACACCTTATGACTTATCAATATTTGGGTACCCATTATTACTCTTTAGTGTCACGTTATTGTCTGTCTGTTATTAGTCGTGCTTGTTTATGGAAGTCTACTATTGAGGGCTGGGCGATATATCTAACGCGCTGATCATGCGCATCCTGTCAGTAAAGCCGGTTCCGTGATTAGCGGTAAATCTCCTTCACCTGCTTTCATTATCGCAGATGAATCGCCTTCGATAATGAACGCGATATTGTGTAGCTTGTCAGTGAACTACGGCTCTGTGTATCAAATGCCGCTCCATCTGAAAGCAGGTGATGGAGATTTACCGCTAATCACGGAACCGGCTTTACTGACGAGCAGGGGCGGACTGGGGCCCAAAGAGTGGCCCTGGACTTTTTGAGTGACCCTGGCACAGAGCGGCTCACCAAATCTGGTCCGCAACACACCGCACCACACCATAAATGAGTGGCATACTTCTTTACATTATAATTTGTCTTTTCTGGTGTATATGGCAAATAGTAAATAATTGTAAAGAATTTTTACGAGGGACAGTTTAATATCACTAAACTTAAATACATATAATCAGTCCATATGACACAATGCTCTGGTATGGTCTAGACTCTAGAAGACTTGAATGTGCAGAATGCGGACTGTTTTTATGGTGCCTTTCTATTAGTCATATACAGTATTTGTCCTTTTGCAGGAGCTTGACATCTATCATTTTAAGGAATAGAGCTCCAATTGTATTTTGATGAAAAATACAGTAAACA
>JAFVLL020008075.1:25696-40971 GCA_021397915.2 Tor tambroides | reverse complement strand
CTCGCACCGCTTGCGACGCCGCCTTGTGCGGGTAGCGTCAGTAGGCGAGGCCGCGGTCTCGAGGTCCGGCTTCAGCAGTAAACAAAGGCCTCGTAACTTCTCAGTAGCCGCCGGCGACAATTGGTGTTTGTATGTGTTTTCGATATCCAAAAGGCTTTGGCGATCATAGATGTGTTTAGGAGTGATTTCCTTATGAATTAGCGGTAAATTGACACTATTTGGAGACGAACAGACGACATTAAAAGACATAAAAGCACCGTCTTTGGGACCCGGAGTAGCTGCTGCGTCTGACCGCGCCGCCATCTTGAGTATATATGTGACATGTGACAAGTTTAGTTAATGTCAGTAGGAATACTTAGTGTATAGTTTTGCTTTACATGTTTTAATACCATTTTGTAATAAACATCTTGCAAATACTGTAAATAAGTAGTTGGAATATTTCAAGCTTCTGTCCTCAAATTCAAATTGCACTTGTCCCTAGACATTCTGTAACTGAACTGAACCTTCTAATTCACTGTGCACAGAGCAACAATCATAAAACAATGTGTAAGAATGTAAGAACTTGACTGGCCTGCACAAAGCCCAGACCTGAAAACCGTGAACAGAATGAAGACCTGTGATAATCGCATTTGAAACTCTGCCTTATAAAGCAAATTTTTGCTGCTGTCTCATTACATTCACACTGCTTCAATAAGCAGATGTCCTTCTTGGGGAGTTTTTCTAGGGCTTCAAAACAGCGGTTTGTACGCCACTTCACCTGGGGCATTGTTACTTCACTTATACATCATATTTACAGTAGATTAAATGACCTATAAGTAGAGATTTAAGCCTAAAATTAGATAACAAGGAATTAGAAGAGTTAAAATTATAAGATTTCTGGGTATGTGGTTTGACAAGAAAGCTAGTATACACATAAATAAGATAAATATAAGAAGAATTTAAATTGTAATGAGGTGTGTATCAGGTCATGAATGGGTGGGTGGGGGGTTGGTTTGGGCTGATAGAATGGCACTGAAAACCATTTTCTCACCAATGATAAAAGTAATACTGTGGATGTATGGCTTACAGTTCAGCATCTGAATCACAGTTAGGAAAATTAGAGAGAATTCAGTTACAAGCATTAAGGATTTTGGTTGAATTATTGAGGCTTTAGTGCAGGATATGAACTCAATTAATAATATTATCCCAGTTTAATATTACCACCAATATGGATTTTATCTATGGATTTTACCACAAGCAAATGTTGATTTATTACTATTGGAACCAAGACAAGATAGGGGTCAAAATCCATTAGAGGCAGAGTTAACAAGGGAGTATATATGGACTAAGTATAAACATTATACACAGGTTTTTACAGAAGCATCTAAAGATCCAGGGAAAGGTCAAGTGGGTGTTTGCATACATCATCCCAAGATTGAAAGAGGGAAAGGGGAAAAAAGATATCAGATCAAGTTTCAGTGCTTACGGGAGAATTACTAGCAATTCTGATAGCAATGAAAAAAATAAAATAAAATAAAAGATATGGGATTAAACATAACACTGATGTTCAGATTCAGTCTCGGCCCTGTCAAGTCTGGATGCTCAATAGTCTGAATGTAGGCATGATATTTTGATGAAAATACTTCAGATATTACATATAATGCAGTGGACAAATAAGATTCAGAGTTCAGTTTGTATGGGTTCTTGTGCATACTGGAGTGTCAGGGAATGAGGAATCATAAATTTCCTCAAATCAAAAAGTTATGGCAAAGGCAAATTTAGATTTGCAAATACTGTATAGTAGCACAGAACTCAAATAAACAATAAATGGATATAAAAAATGCCAATTTTTTTTTTGGATAATGAACAAAAGGGTATTAGTATGAATATTAACTAATAGATTAACTAATAGATGAATTTCAGAAAAAAAAGAAGGAAAGCAATTTAAATTAAAAAACCATAATAAGTATATCTATAAGTACAGATAGATAAATAAGCTGAACTAGCAAGAGTCCTGATAGATCTGGCGAGAGAAGAAAAAGAGTTCCATGACCCACAGTAGATGGCGGTAATGCTCTTTTTAAGAATGCGAGCCGCCAATAAAAAAGAAGAAGAAGAATGATTCTTTGAGTAGATCATACACAACCTAATAACTACAGGCCCATAGCATTAACATTGAATCTTTGCAAACTGATGGAGCATATGGTAATGAGCAGATTAGTGCATGTTATTGAGAAGAAAAACCTTTTCTCCTCATACCAAAGTGGCTTCCGGAAAGGGCGAAACACAATGGACTCTGTGCTCTGCTTGGAAGCTGAAATAAGAAAGGCACAAGTAAACAAGGAAGTGTTAATAGGAGTATTTTTTGATGTTGAAAAAGCATATGACATGATGTGGAAAGAGGGACTTCTAATAAAATTAGAAAGAATGGAAATAAAAGGAAGAATGTACAATTGGATCAAGAGTTTCTTGTTTAAAAGAACTATACAAGTTAGAGTGGTTTCTGCATTTTTTCAGATTTATCCAGTAGAGAATGGAACACCTCAAGAAAGTGTTAGTAGTCATATTCTGTTCAATCTAATGATTAATGATATATTTACATAGATAGACATGGGTATAGGAAGGTCCTTGTATGCAGATGACAGCGCATTGTGGAAAAGGGGGCGCAATGTGGGGCATGTGGAGAAGTGTATGCAGACTGCTGTTTAAAATAGTAGAGAATTGGGCTAATAAATGGGGTTTCTGCTTCTCTGTGTCAAAAACTCAGTTGATTTATTTTACAAAAAGCAAAATCAATCCAATTATGAATATTAAAATGTATGGACAACAATTGGAGCAGGTGTCAGTAATTAGATTTCTGGGAATGTGGATGGATACTAAACTAAATTAATATCCAGAAAATGGTTGACAAATGCAAAAAAGCAATAAATGTAATGAGGTGTTTGGCAGGAGTTGAATGGGGAGCATGTCGTCAGTCTCTTATACTGTGCACTGATAAGAGCAGCCATTGATTATGGTAGTATGGTGTACAGTTCTGCATCTAAATCACAACTGTTAAAGATCGAGGCAATCCAATCACAAGCACTGCAAATATGTTGTGGGGCAATAAGATAATTTCCAATAACAGCAGTACAAGTAGAAATGGGTGAAATGCCTCTAGAAATTCGAAGGATCAAGTTAAAAATGAGATACTGGGTTAATATAAAAGGTCAATTAGATAGTCATCTAGTTAAGAAAGTTTTGAAGGATTGCTGGGAGTATGAGTATAAAAAACTGCCAATTTTTTTAATGGGCTGCCAATAAGGAGGCTCAGATTATGGGATTAAGTGATATTAATATAGCCCCTTCTGTGGCAACTTCAGCAATTCCTCCTGGGCTTTTCCCTATGCCTGTAGTTGACATTCAACTTTATGAAGAAAAACATAACAAGGAAAGAAGTATATTAACACATATAGCAGTGCAGCAATATATTGAACAAACATATTATAGCACAATACAAATATACACGGATAAGATCCTGAATCTGGAATAACAACAGCAGAAGTTTTCATACCCCAATTCAAATTCAAAATATCAAAAAGAATATCAGATCATATATCTGTTTTTACTACAGAGATTATAGCAATATTCCTAGCTCTTCAGTGGATAGAAGTACAACCAATAAGATCAGTAATTTGCACAGACTGCCTTTCAGTTTTAAATAGCTTGTTAAGTGGAAATGCAACAGCAAGACAAGATATGATATTTGAAGTGATGCAGAGTTTATTTAGAATAAGACAATCTGGTCTTATAGTAAACTTCATGTGGGTACCATCACATATGGGTGTGGAAGGAAATGAGGAGGCAGACCATCTGGCTAAACAGGCTTTGAAACATGCACAAATTGACATTAAAGTGTCAATGAGTAAAACAGAAGTAAAAGGGTTAATTGCAAAAGAAATAAGAAAGAAATGGCAGAAGGAGTGGGATAGTGGAACAAAAGGTAGACACTTATATCACATTCAAGAGAAGGTAGGTCTAGAAAGAAGAAAGTTTTGCAATAGAAAAGATGACGTTTTAATGTCAAGAATGCGCATTGGTTTGTTGAATCAGTGTCTGTATAGAATGGGGAAGCATGAAATTGGAAATTGTGATAAATGTGGTCATGCTGAATCAATAGAACACGTACTTATAGAGTGTGATGCATATGAAAGAGCAAGATTTCAACTAATTCAAGCTTTAAGATCGTTGGGAATATAACTTGGCCAGAGGAGAACTGGCCCCCCAACTGAGCCTGGTTTCTCCTAAGGTTTTTTTCTCCATTCTGTCACCGATGGAGTTTTGGTTCCTTGCCGCTGTCGCCTCTGGCTTGCTTAGTTGGGGACACTTATTTTCCAGCGATATCGTCTACAGATACTATTTAAACTGAACTGAGCTGGATGATGACATCATTGAATTCAATAATGAAATGCCTTTAACTGAAAATTGAGTGTTTAATCTTGTCATTTTACATTATTGACACTATTGTCCTATTCTGATATTGGAAAGTTGCTTTGACACAATCTGTATTGTTAAAAGCGCTATATAAAAAAATAAAGGTGACTTGTCACTTCAGGTTCTGTTTGGAAATGGCTCAAAACAATCAAGAATATTTCATGAATTAATCATTTTCTTAAAAGAAACAAGAGTGATCAATAGAATTTAAGATTTTGTTGTATTAAATTAAAAGTCCCCCCCCCCCCCTCCCTCCATTTTCATTTGTGGTATCCACCTTTTTCTTCAACGCGGAAGTAAGCCTGTGGATGAGACTTCCTGTTGATTAGCTGCTATAGGTAAATAACGCGAAGAATAACAACATGCAGTAAACGGTAAAACGGTTTGCACTACAAACCAGTGTGTTCATAATTAAGATAATACATTAAAATAATATAAGACACACCAGTGTGCAATATCAAGCAGTAAAACGAACTGTTCTGTACAGCTAAAAATAGCTGGATGCGGATGAGACCGGAAGCTACACCCATAGAATTTACAAATGGCCGCGCCCATTTTTACAGCAAGAAAAAGGTGGATAGAGTGGGGGAACTATGACGTCACTTTGTAGGCGGATCAGCTGTTAGCATGAAACTGGTTCCCTCTACAAAAAGCCAATAGGATTTTTCCATAGGCTTTTGGATTATCGCAAAAAATAAGCTCTGTGTTCAATCATAGTTCATGAAACTTACACGTTTTGTCCATCAAGATCTTCACAAAATAATATAACTTTGACGGATTTTGAAGCCTAAATAAAAGCGCCAGAACTGAAAAGCTAAACTACTGCACCACAGTCGCCCGCCTTCAGTGTCACCACCACCGCGCTCTAGACAACTGTTTCAAACTTATTTTTAACATGTTCAGTGAAACCTATTTACTCGGTGTATGAATTTTAATCCACGCTACGTGAACCTTTTCATATAATCTGGAATAAATACAAAACTAGAGCCAAACTAAAACTGAAATGAGACATTAGTAATAAATAGTATAGTGAATAAATGAAATAATCTTAACTGAAGGACATTTGAAACCACGTATTTCTACTGCGGTCAGGCCAGCCTCCACTTTGAAAAACACGGTCATTCTAGCCGCCACGTTGTTTTTTGGTGCGCGCATATACAAGGCGTTACGGTAAAGCGTGTAAAACCTCAGATCAGAGGAAAAGCGATCTCTGGCATTCATTTATTGAGCCAGTTTCTCTGTCAGTAATGAATAAATGAATGAACGAATAAATAAATAAACAAATAAATAAAACCAATAAATTTAAAATAATACAAATGTTTAAAAAACGGTCTGATAAAATAAAAATGACTTAAAATGTTGAGTATTAAATGTAGAATTCCCAAATAATACGAAAATAACTGTCTGATGAGAAATAACAAAATAAAAGCCTTTCAAAAACTTGCATATAACCACATTTATCTGTAAACTCACACAGTTGTAAAAAAGAAAACTCCCTGTTTCCAAACACCAGTTTCAATTCAGATTAATAGTCCACCACCCCAGTGTGTCACTCAACCAGTTTCAGGACTGTCTGATGTTGAATTACATAATAAGAGCCCTCCAAAAAACTCATATTCTACCTGCTCTTCCTGTGATTTTGGATAACTCTAAAAAGGAAACTCCCTGTTTCCACAAACCAGTTTCAATTCAGATTGACAGTCCACTACCCCAGGGTGTCACTCAACCAGTTTCAAGACGATCTGATGTTGCATTACAAAATAAAAGCCCTCCAAAAACTCATATATGACCAATTTTGTCTTTGATTTTAGATGGCTCTAAAAAGGAAATTCCCTGTTTCCACAGAACAATCTACATACTTTCTAACAGCTTCATGTGTTCACAACATTTCACAACATTTAATTTTAACGTGGCTTTAAGCACTATGCATCATTAAAGTTTCACTTTCACCAAGTAAAGCCGGCAAATGTGATGTTTACATGGATTAATCGTAATATGAGTTTACCTTACAGTACAAAGTACTTCCATCAGTAAGCGATAAAACGAGCATCTTCCATCCGAAGACGTGTCGCATTTCGGAGCAAAGCAAAAAAAAAAAAAAAAAAACATTGTCGAACAACAATATAAAATGCGGGAAACTATTCATTGGTTATTCTAAAATTAATTGTATTACAAATTATATTACAACTGGAAAATACTGTAAATTGATAAACTGTTCCGCGTGATGACGTTGAATGTCTTTTTTAAGAAACGTAACAGCTTAAAAAAATCACGAGTGTGGTGTAACTGGTGTGTTTTATGACGTAGAATAAAACGTGAAAGTATCTTGAGCTTGTGTGAACCACGGACCTTATTTAAGGGATTTAACCAAAATCCCATTAAAAAAAAACATTGACTCTGGGACCATGGAACCGGACGTGCTAAAATGCCAACTCGCTTCCGGGTTTTCGCCTACAAAGTGACATCATAGTTCTACCAGTTTTCCAACTTCCCAACCATTATGCGCTCCACACTCCTATCCAGTAGGTGGCGGGAATGCACCATTCAAGTTGGTCTGCCAACCGCCATTAACACCAGAAAAGAAGATGATTCTTAACTCTGGCCATCGCTTTTCCTTTTGACTCGTATTATTCAAAGACTGTAACATCACGAAGACTCAAATGGCAACAGAAAGCGAAGAGAACGGCACGGAAATGCAAACTGAGGTCTGAACACGTTGTCACATAAGAGGCCAGTGAAGTATTAACGCTGAAGCTAACGCTAGTAAGCACTATAATGAATTTATGTCAGTGCTTCATTAGGATAATTTTTTAATCGAATATTTCTAACGTTATCAAACCTTTATGATATACGATTACATTTGAAAGGAAAACAGTGACATAAATATGGATGAATGGTCTTTGTAAATCATATGTTGTGTCTCAGGTGGAGGCGTCTGCTTATTCGCTAGCTCGCTGTAAACTGCAGAACCTCCTCAATAAGAGCATGAGGATCCGGATGACTGACGGGCGAACGCTGGTGGGGCTCTTCCTGTGCACAGACAGAGACTGCAACGTCATCCTAGGATCTGCACAAGAGTTCCTCAAATCCACAGGTACCCAGTGCACCCTAGACACACACCTTATAATTTATCAATACTTAGGTACTCATTATTACTCTTTAGTGACACGTTATTGTCTGTTATTAGTAGAGCTTGTTTATGCAAGTCTACTATTGATATTGTCAGGAATTCGAACCACAGTCATAATTATTAAAGATTTACCACAAACTATTTTCTGCTATGGCTACTTTAAAACTTAAAATGATTAAGATTGTTGAGGAGAGGCAAGGCACCAGATTTCTACAGATGCTGACATCAGCCCCTGGGGTCTCATTTATAAATGTTGCGTACGCACAAAATGGGCATAGAAATATGCCTACGCACATATCTGGATTTATAAAAAAATAAACTTGGAGTAAATGTGTATGCACCATACGTACATTCTAGAACAAGCGTATGAACTCTTTCCTGGAGTGAGAAAAGTAATGAAGTAAACAACGATTTTAAACTGTTTTCATTTCGAGATACACATTTACATTAAATATTCCACTCTCATTAATGGAGAATAAGCACTGAAATTACATAAAGTAAAAATTGCAAAGTATTACGCAGAAGTGAAACAAAAATTATATGAATTTAGATATTTGTAGTGGATGCGCTTGATCCCTTTTCCTGTGGCGTGCTATATTTTAATGACAGTGAGGAGTGCTATAGGTGCACAATCATTCATCTTTAAACTAAACTGCAGATCTCATGTTATGAGAAAACATTTTTAGCAAGAACATTGATCAGTGTTACTTTGATATTAAGGCTGACTCTGCTGGATTTGGTGGTTGAGCAGTCCATTGTCCAGTTTGAATGGGTCCAGGGATAATAGGTTACTGTACAACCACAGCTGCACGGAGGTGTTGATGGCATGTGAAGGCATCTCCACAACATTTTGAAAAATACCACTGTATGTGAAGGATACTTGAAGAAAATGGTAAAATTTGCACGTATCCTTTTTAAAATACTTTCAGTGACACGCAGAGTCAGACGATTGTATTTACACTGCAATAAATATAGGCCTATCTGTTTCCACTAAAAATAGATGTTTGCCTTATGTTCACCATATCAGCAAAACTGCATAAATTTAATTTGATTTGAATTGTTTAAAATAATTGAAATACTATTTGGCCAGTGGAAAAGAATGCGATCATCTCTATTCTAAAATATTTATCTGATAATCTATTTTTTAAACAGTTCTGTTTTTATGGATATTTTGATATATTTATTATAAAACATAACAAGGATACTTGTTAATGTCTTGTACCTTTGACTTTGTTTAAACGTGGTGTCGCGTGAATGGGAGTATGCATGGAAATTTTATGTAGATGAGGTTATGCAAAATAAAACTAGGCATTGTAAGCTCCATATGTGGTGATTTCGGGGGATTTAAGAGATTTTTGCGCAGGTTCTGGTGTATGCATGGTTTTATAAATCTGAAAATGTTTGTCCGTACACAAAATCCACTTTTAGGATGAAATCTACGGAGACTTTTATAAATGAGACCCCTGATTTGGTAGTGGAATGATGCTGTATTTGTGAAATACTACAGTATTTCACAAATAAGTGTAATTACTAATAATATTTAATTTTTAGAGTTGTTCACCCACATATGCTTTTCACTTACACTCAGAACACCCAAAATGTAGGTGACTGACTGACTTCAGCAGTGTTCAGTTTCTTGCACAGACCAGTCATTACACTTTTTAAGACCTCAATATATCATCATTTAGGGTGAATATAATAATAATAATATGACCATATGTCCTCATTTTCCCCAGACATGTGGTGGTCAGGATTTCTAAATTGGCAAAAAATTTCAGGGTTTTGGCTTTGTTTTCTTGTTGTTATCAGACATGCTAAAGGTAATGACTGAAAAGTATTTTGACCAACAGGGTGCAGGCATTGTACATAATCCTCCAATCATGGCGTGAAAGAAGATCCGATCTGCAGAGAATGGTCAAAGCAATGCAGATACATGTACATACAATGTTTGAGGACTGTAGAGAGCACATAAACAGGAAAACAAAGCCAAAACCTGGATATTTTAGGAAATATAGAAATCCTGGCCATAAAATGTCAGAGAAAAAGAGGATGTATCGCACTGTATAAACACACTGTATTAATTTTGTGTTGCCTGTATCTGCTTTTTTTGACTCTGCAAGGGTCTGCAAGTGAGTATATTTAAGTTTCATTTTTGTGTGAACTTCCTAATTCGTAAAGTGTAGCATTACTTAATAATATATAACAACAGTAACATCAAAAATTGCAACTAAGCTGGGGGTCTACAGCTCTTGATTTGTCCTATTATCAAAATTTGCACAGATTCTTTCTCACAAGGTGAGCCCAGAGTGTTGGGACTGGCGATGATCCCTGGCCATCATGTGGTTTCTATAGAAGTGGAATCTGAAAGCCTTCAGACCACCACCCATGGACTCTGACAACTTTAAAAACTTATGGGATCACCATATGGACTACAGAGAATGTAGTTTCCACACAAAAACGTTTTGTGTGCAAATATAGAGATGGCAATGAAGATCCACTAGAGTTATTGACCCAAATGGTGTTTTCCTAATTTTTAGGGAACTCAAATTCCATACACAGTGGGTTGGTGTTGAAACAAGAATAATAACAACATGATGTAAACTGTACCTTTTTGTTTGTGTGTTTGCTTGCTTGTGAGCACATTGTGTGTATATATTGACACTGTTATTTCACAGATCTTTCATAATATTTCTCATATTTGTCTCATCATTGCACCACTAATTTTCCCTCTTAACCTCATATCACCAGCAGAGGTTATTCACAGACCACAGACTTTATTGCATTCAATGTATTATTATTATTACTTTATTGGATTTGTATTATTATTATTACTAGTATCATTACTATTATTAACAGAACAGCATATTTCAGTGGTGCTGAAATTATGAGAGTGATTTAGGGTGCTAATATATGTATATAATGTAATATACAGTACATTATTTAAATGGGCAAATGCTCCTCATAAAAAAAGAATAAAGCAAATTCAAAGAAAATGTTTTGTTTTCTATAGAATTCATCATTATTTATCACAACATGAAGTTATTAACTAATCTAAAGAAGGACTAATCTAAATAATAGCCTGGTCCAACATGGTCAAGTTAATGTAATGGTCAAGGTTAATGGTTAAGGTTAATGGTTAATGGTCAAGGTTAATGGTCAAGTTAATGTAAAATGAAAAGATATACAATACATTTTATTAGGGGTGGGAATCTTCAGGCACCTCACAGTCAGATCTGATTCTGTTTCTGGGAATCATGATCTGATTCCAAAATGATTTTTGATCTACACTTTTTTTTTTTTTTCTTATTAAATGAGTTTACTGACCATGAATATCAAATTTATATGTGCAGTTTAATTAAATTAGTTATATTAATCATATAAATGTTTTTTTTTGTTTGATTACTGATGACATCATAGACAGGCAGGTATAATAGGCTGCATTCACACATGATGCACAGTTCTATTTTAACATATCAGATGTTTTGTCCTGTCAAGACATAACTGACTGTGTACTTCCACATAACAAAAATATTTTTAAGGTGCAAGTGTATTTAATCTCTCAGAGTTATGCACAGCCACAGCTGACCCTTCGCAAAATCCTGCCTTCCTTAGTTATTGTTGCTATGTCTGTCAATACGAACAACGTCAATACATACATTTTTTCAAGTGTAAGTCCACCAAAGTTAATCTACTCTCCTGTCTGATTTGTTTGCCGGACAAGATGGCAGATTTGGCATTATGATTAGTCTGATCGCCTGTCAATCAAGCTCTTTGCGAACGGTCAACTGCGCTTCAGAATGAACACGCAAGTGCACATGAGCATTTGAAAGCAGCCATTTGTCAGTAAGTGTCATGTATCCAATATGTACTGCATTCCAAATGGCATAAATGATGCCTTCGAAGAGCATTTAGAAAGTAAAATACTGAAATGGATGCGTGTCGGAAAATCAGTTGTTTTTCTCCCACCCCTATGTTTTAGTTTTCAAAAAAAAAAGCTCTTTTCTTCTTTTCTTGCAAGTTCTTGTACACAACTATTTATTGCATGCAAATACTTTTTAATCATAGAAAAAAAAAAAAATTCCAATAACCTATTTACATGGCTCCATTGTGCTGTAAACCTCAGAGAATATTTACAATTAGAAATATGACATTTCTGCTTTATAGCAAATTCTGACCATATTGCATAAAAAGGGTCTTGCATTGTGTGTTCTCTGTTTTGTAGTGTCTGTAACTTGACTTTGTTGATCCCAGGTATTCAGTAAGTTTCTTACACATATGCATTGAGTCCATATTGGCTGGAAGGGAGATTGGATGTTGCAGAGACAGTCTGAACCGTATGTCTGGATTGAGGCTGGTAGGAGTATGATTTGAAATACTTATGATGTGATCTGAACAAACAATATGAAAAAAGATTGTAAAGAGACATTTGTAAAAACAAACAAGTGATGTCACCTGCTGTCACACACTGTCCCAACAATGTCTTATGCAGGCTACTAATATAGAGTTACAGAAATAGAGAATGAAGTGCCATTTTAACAGGGCTCGTGTTGCATACTGAACTCACTTTTTTTCCTCTGGGCTGCGCATTCCACAGGAACACAGCAAGCAGCTGCCACCACATAAAACCATTGTAGCTGAACTCCAACCAATGTACAGCCCTTCTCCAATCTCATACCTAAAGATATAGAACATATCAAACATTACACCGCAGCAGCATTCCAAGACTGCTGATATTTTATGATTGGCCAATTTAGTCTGAAACAGCGCTCCTACTCTTTCAACATTGATTAATTTGAAAACTCTCACAAATAGGATGAAATGAGAAAAAGAAAATGATTCTTTGGGTCTTAATATTTTCTCTAATAGTTCTACAGACTAAGATAAAGACTCTTAATTCCACTTACTTTATTCCTGGATAAAGTGGGTCAAGGAATTCCTGAGTGATATTGAAAGCATACCAAGACACTGCAATCATTGTGCACAGACCTGAAACATGAACATTTATTTTGGTTCTTTAGGCAAACTACCAAAGGTTTAATCACATATGCTTCTCCTTGCCCAGACAGTCTATTATAGGCCTTTTTGATAACATTTATATTATGAAAACCTAATCTTTATAGTTTTTGGTAAAACTGTACAAGTTTCAGTTCATTAACATTACTTAATGCATTGGGTATCATAACTTTACTTATGCAGTATTTACTAATCTTGGTTAATGTTACCCTCTACATATACTGTTTTTAACATTTGCAGTTTGCATACATTAATGTATTACGACCAAACAGGAATTTACAATGAATAGTATATTTATAAATTAACATTAACCTAAATAGTATATTTATAGATTATCATTTACCTAGTAACAAATGCTATATAAAAATGTTTTTCACTGTTACACACACACAAAGACACACACAGTCATGTGAAAAAGTTAGGGCACCCTATTGAAATACATGATTTTCTGCATCAGGACATAATAAAAAATTATCTGATCCTTGGCAGGTCTTAAAATCTGAAAAATAAAACCCCAGATGAACAACATCACATGACATATCACACTGTGTCATTATATATTCAACAAAAATAAAGCCAAGATGGAAAAGCCATGTTTGACAAAGTTAGGACACCCTATGTTTCAGTGGCCTGTAGATCCACTTTCAGCAGTAATAACTTAAAGTAGTCATTTTCTGTATGACTTTATCAGTCTCTTACATCATTCTGGAGAAATTTTGACCCACTCTTCTTTACAATGTTGCTCTGGTTTATTGAGGTTTGTGGGCATTTGTTAATGCACAGCTCTCACCACAGCATTTCAGTCAGGATGAGTTCTGAACTTTGAACTGTTGCAACAACTCAATTCTTTTCTTTTCAGCCATTCCGTTGTAGATTTCCTTGTGTGTTTGGGATCATTGTCCTGTTTCATCACACAATCTTGGCTAAGCTGTTGGACGGATGGCCTCACATTTGACTGTAGAATACTTTGGTATACATACAGAGGAGTTCATGGTCAACTTAATGACTGTGAGGTGCCCAGGTCCTGTGGCTACAAAACAAGCCCAAAATCAGCAGCCCTCCACCAGCATGCTTGTCTTTTAGTACGAGGTGTTTGTGCTGATATGCTCTTTAGGTTTTCACCAAAAGTGGCGCTGTGCATTATGGCCAAACATCTCCACTCCACTCTGCTCTCGTCTGTTCAAAGGACGTTGTTCTAGAAGTCTTATGGTTTGTTCAGATGCATCTTTGCAAACCTAAACCATGCTGTCATGTTTTTTTAGAGAGAAGAAGCTTTCTTCTGGCAAGCCTTCCAAACATGCCATACTTGTCCCATATTTTTCTAATTGTACTGTCATGAACTTTATCATTTAACATGTTAATTGAGGCTTGTAGAGTCTGCAGTGAAGTTCTTCGGTAGTCTGCCATTTCTCTGAGCATTACTCAGTCTGATCTTGGGGTGAATTTGCTGGGATGTCCACTCCTGGGAGGATTGGTATCTGTTTTGAATGTTTTCCACTTATGAATAAACTTCCTCACTGTGGAATGATGGACTTCACATTGTTTGGAAATGGCCATACTACTCTTCCCAGATTGACCACAGCAACAATTGCTTCTCTAAGATTATTGCTGACGTCTTTCCTCTTTGGCATTTTCTTAACACACACCTGAAGACTCCAGACCAGCAAACTGCCAAAACTTCTGCTTTTATAGAGGTGCTCACACTGGCTGATGACCAATTAATCAAAGGTATCTGATTAGTAGTGCCTGACTGCTTCTTACCCTTTTAATTCCTATGTTAACAGTAAGGGTGTCCTGACTTTGTCATACATGGTTTTTCCATTTTGGTTTTATTTTTGTTAAATAAATAATGACACAGTGCAATATGTCATGTGTTGTTGTTCATCTGAGGTTTTATTTTCCAAATTTTAAGACCTGCTAAAGACCAGATACTATGCTGTACCATGAGAAAAAAAGTATGACAACTAACCCCAACCTTCCCTATATGACAGGTACTAAGACAGTAAATGATGTTATTTGGTGATGTTCTTACCTTGCAGTATGAAGAAGACACCTCCAGCCCTGGCGATCCGACCCTTCATTACATAATTCTCCCCTCCTATTTTGGAGCACTGCATACTCACTAGAGTTGCCACTAGTCCGAATGTGTCCAGGACAATGGATGTGATCATTAAGGCACGGCATGCTTGGATATAACCTGAGAGAAAAGTGAAGGAATAGTTAAAAAAGTCTGACAGCAAAGAGGATTGCGTTTTTTTAGGGGGGGGTCCTAAAAAATTTTTTTTTTCCTTTTGTTCACAAAATGTTTTCTCTTGTTCACAAATGTTATGACAAACCCAAAACTACATTTCTGCTTATAGTGTATAAAACATTATTATTATTAGTAGTAGTAGTAGTAGTAGTATTAACCAGTATGATGTGCTTTTATCCCAACCATTATCTTGTTCTCCCTATGCACATAGACTGAAACATATGGAAACCACTCGTTTTCAATATTGTTTTTACTAAATCTTCTGAACTTTCCCCTGAAGCCTAAGTAGCATATTTAGTTAGAAAATGTTAAATATATTGAAATAAAGTCTTACGAGAAGAAAATATGAGGGACTACCTGTCAAAAGTGATTGATTTATGACCCTATGATTTTATGACCCTATGATTTTATGACCCCCTCCCAGGACCC
>JAFVLL020008075.1:0-25596 GCA_021397915.2 Tor tambroides | reverse complement strand
ATAAATATACACAGTACACAAATATATATTATGTAAACAAAAACTTTTATTTTGGATGCGATTAATCGCGATTAATCGTTTAACAGCACTAGTTTTTTGCACAGACCAGTCATTTCACTTTTTAAGACCTCAATATATCATCATTTTGTGTGAGCATACGTCCACTTTTTACCAGACATGTGCTGGTCAGGACTTCTAAATTGGCAAAAATGTCAGGTTTTGGCTTTGCTTGCTTGTTGTTTTCAGACTTGCTAAAGGTAATGACTGAAAAGTATTTTGACCAACAGGGTGCAGGCATTGTACGTAATCCTCCAATCATGGCGTGAAAGAAGATAGAATCTGCAGATAAAGGTCAAAGCAATGCAGATACGTGTGCATACAATGTTTGAGGACTGTAGAGACGAGAGCAAATCAACAAGAAAACAAAGCCAAAACCTGGATATTTTACGAAATGTAGAAATCCTGGCCATAAAATGTCAGGGAAAAAGAGGATGTATCACACTGAATAAACACTATATTAATTTTGGGTTGCCTGTAGCCTATCTGCTTTTTTTTTTTTTTTGACTCTTAATAGCCTATCTGCTTTTTTTTTTTGACTCTTAAAGGGCCTGCGAGTGAGTAAATTTACAGCAAAGATTCATTTTTGTGTGAAGTTCATTTAAGTAATATGTAAAGTGTAGCATTACTTATATAACAACAGTAACATCAAAAATTGCAAATAAGTTGTGAGTCTACAGCTCTTGATTTGTCCTATTATCAAAATTTGCACAGATTCTTTCTCACAAGGTGAGCCCAGAGTGTTGGGACTGGCGATGATCCCTGGCCATCATGTGGTTTCTATAGAAGTGGAATCTGAAAGCCTTCAGACGACCACCCATGGACTCTGACAACTTTAGAGACTTCTGGATCACGATATGGACTACAGAGAATGTAGTTTTCACACACACACAAACACACACACACATATTTTGTCTGCAGATATAGAGATGGAAATGAAGATCCATTAGAGCTGGAGTTATTGACCCAAATGGTGTTTTCCTGATTTGTAGGTAACTCCAATTCCATACACAGTGGGTTAGTCCTCTATGTTGAAACAAGAATAATAATAACATGACTGCACCTTTTTGTTTGTGTGTTTGCTTGCTTGCTTGTGAGCATATTGTTTGTAAATATTGACACTATTTTTCAGTAAGAGACAGATCTTTCATAATGTTTCTCATATTTGCGAATCATTTCACCTCCAATTTTCCCTCTTAACCTCATATCACCAGCAGAGGTTATTCACAGACGTTATCACAGACAACAGACTTTAATGCATTAAATGTATTATTAGTTATTATTATTACTTTATTGCATTAGATTATTATTATTATTATTATTATTATTATTATTGCCTATATAAAGGCATATTTCAGTGGTGCTGAAATTGAGTGATTTAGGGTGCTAATACATTATGTATCAGTGCAGTACATTATTTAAATATGCAAATACTCCTTATAAAAAAGAATAAAACAAATTCAAAGAAAATGTTTTATTTTCTATAGAATTCATCTTTATTTATCACGACATGAAGATATTAACTAATCTAAAGAAGGTCTAATCTAAATAATATCCTGGCCCAGCATAATGGTCAAGTTCATGTAAAATTAAAAGATATACAATACATTTTAGTAGCGGGTGGGAATCTTCAGGCACCTCACAATCAGATCTGATCCCGTTTCTGGGAATCATGATCTGATTCCAAATTGATTTTTGATCTACATTTCTTTTCTTATTAATTGAGTTTACTGACCATGAATATCAAATTTATATGTGCATTTTAATTAAATTAGTTATATTAGTCATATAAACATTGTTGTTGTTTGGTTACTGATGACATCATAGACAGAGGCAGGTCTAATAGGCTGCATTCACACATTATAATGCACAGCTCTATTTTAACATGATGTTTTATCCTGTCAAGACATAACTGACTGTGTACTTGATAAATAAATACTTACTATCACATAATAAAAGTATTTTGAGATGCAAGTGTATTTAACTGCTCAGAGTTATGCACAGCTGCAATTCCGCTTCAGAATGAACACAAGCGCACATGAGCATTTGAAAGCAGCCGTTTGTCAGTAAGTGTCATGTATCCAATATGTACTGCATTCCAAATGAATGATGCCTTCGTAGAGCATTTAGGAAAGTAAAATACTGAAAAAGATGCATCGGAAAATTGATTGTTTTTCTCCAACGCGTTTTCAAAAAAAAGCTCTTTTCTTGCAAGTTCTTGTACACAACTATTTACTGCATGCAAATACTTTTTAATCTTAGAAAAAAATCCAATAACCTATTTACATATCTCCATTGTCCAGTAAACCTCAGAGAATATACATTAGAAATGTGAGATTTCTGCTTTATGGCAGACACTGACCATATTGCATAAAAAGGGTCTTGCATTGTGTTCTCTGTTTTTTCTGTAACTTGGCTTTGTTGATCCCAGGTATTCAGTAGGTTTCTTACACATATGCATTGAGTCCATATTGGCTGGAAGGGATATTGGATATTGCAGAGACAGTCTGAACCGTATGGTTGGATTGAGGCTGATAAGAGTATGATCCGAAGTTCTCAAGATGTGATCTGAACAAACAAAATTAAAAAAGATTGTAAACAGACATTTGTAAAAACAAACAAGTGCTGACACACCGTCCCAACAATGTCTTATGCAGGTTACTAATATAGAGTTACTGAAATGGTTAGTGAATGAAGTGTCATTTTATGTTGCACACTAAACCCACTTTTTGTCCTCTGGGATGCGTAATCCACAGGAAGACAGCAAGCAGCTGCCGCCACATAAAGCCATTGTGGCTGAACTCCAACCAATGTACAGCCCTTCTCCAATTTCATACCTAAAGACATAGGACAAATCAAACGTTACACCGCAACGGCATTCCAAGACTGCTGATATTTTATGATTGGCCAGTTTTGTCTGAAACAGTGCTCCTACTCTTTCGATATTGCTTAGTTAGAAAACTCTCACAAATAGGATGAAATGAGGAAAAGAAAATGATTTTTTTGGGGTCTTAATATTTTCTCTAATAGTTCTACATACTAAGATAAAAACTTTTTATTCCACTTACTTTATTCCCGGATAAAGTGGGTCAAAGAATTCCTGAGTGATATTGAAAGCATACCAAGACACTGCAATCATTGTGCACAGACCTGAAACATGAACATTAATTTTGGTTCTTAAGAGAAACTACAAAAGGTTTAATCACATTTGCTTCTCCTTTCCTAGATAGTCTATCATAGGCCTTTTTGAAGACGTTTATATTATGAAAACATAATCTTTATATTTCTTGGTGAAGCTTTAAAAGTTTCAGTTCATTAACATTATTTAATGCATTGGGTTTCATAACTTTACTTATACAGTATTTACTAATCTTGGCTAATGTTACCCTCTACCTAGTCACGCGTAGCCAGAGCTTCAGACTGACGGCTGAAGGTCTGGAATAGATGGCCGCTTTCATTGACCAAGACCCACCCATGAGGCCGTTTGACCGACATGTCAAACAACCAATCATAGTTTGTTTCGTTCAGCGTCACGTTTTGGGGCATGGAAATGTCACCACAATAACAAACCAGTGTGTGAAACTCTCGGATGTATTTTAAAGATTCTATGCCGCAAACTTTAAATATTTCACATACTTTGAAAATCCAGCGGTTAGTTGACCCTGATAAGCCTTTGTCGTCACAGTTGTAAACACAACGGCTTTCTTCTTTTGTGAGGGGGTTTGGTGCCACGGCATCTTTGTTTCCCAGCGGACCGAAAATAAACCCGACACTTGCATCTCCTGGAAATCCGGTTTAATTCAACCAGTCAGATGACGACTTTGACATTACTGAAGTGTTTCCAGAAAAGTGTGCCATATGCATCAGACGTTTAGCCAACATTCCGTGGGCGTGACGTCTGAGGCTGAGACTACCCTCTACATACACTCCCCTCCAAAAGTATTGGAACAGTGAGACCAATTCATTTATTTTTGCTGTAGACTGAAAACATTCAGGTTTGACATCAAAAGATGAATATGAAACAAGAGATCAACATTTCAGCTTTTATTTCCAGGTATTCACATCTGGATCTGATAAACAACTTTGAAGATAGCGCCTTTTGTTTGAACCCACCCATTGCTCAGGTGACCAAAAGTATTGGAACAGATTGATTTAAACTAGATTAAAGTGAATAAGACTTAAAGGGGTCATATGATGCAATTTCAAGTTTTCCTTTCTCTTTGGAGTGTTACAAGCTGATTGTGCATAGATAAGATCCCTGAAGTTGCAAAGACTAAAGTCTCAAAACCAAAGAGATATTCTTTATCAAAGTTAAGACTCTGCCACGCCCCCCCCCTAAAATGGCTCTGCCTAGCTGATTTTCCCACATCTCTACGTCAAGATGTGGAAATATTTGCATAATGCAGCCCAAATGTTCACGCAAAGAAAGAAGGCGTGGTTTCAGTAACCGCAGTAGTGTTGATGCAGCCATGTCAGGGAGACGCTGTGTGTTTCTAGGTGAAAGCAAAAGCACTTTATTTGGCCTTCCGAAAGTAGATGCATTTAGGAATCAAGTTTACTTACAACAGAACAGCACAACCCAGATGTTATTACAACGCATTTTATGGATGACCGTTTTGTGAACCTAGGAGAGGAGGTAATTCTGACTTTGCTATGACAATCTGGCGCTTCTGAATCAGCGACTGTATGTTTTGTTATTAGTTTAAGTATTTGCTATTGACTGTTTAAATGCGGAATTTTGCGCGTCGTGTGTGTGTGTGAGAGAGAGAGAGAGAGTCACAGCGTAGTGTCGTGTGTGTGTGTGAGAGAGAGGGAGACACGGTCACACAACCACGGCTTGTGTGCAAACACATACGAGCTTCATCACTGTGTCTGTCACGCAAGACTGTTCCCCTCTCGGGCTTGAACTGATGGTAAAACTAAGGACATTATTAACTGTCTTTACTATAATTTTGAAAGCTAAAGCTCACGATTTAGGAAAGGGGCGTTACATTTCCGACGCGGCTTGTGGTGTTCGGCCAATCACAATGCACTGTGCCAGTTGCCAATCAGAGCAGACTGCACTTGTTGGAAGGAGGGACTTTGTAGAAAACGAGGCGTTTGAGAGAGGCGGGGCATAGAGGACTTGCAATAATGTACAGTATTTGAAAAATGTGTTTTTTAAACAATAAAACATAACATATTCTGTTACGCCAAATACACAAAATAATGATCTTTAAAAAAGCATCATATGACCCCTTTAATATTTAATTGCAAATCCTTTGCTTGCAATAACTGCATCAAGCCTGTAACCCATTGACATCACCAAACTGTTGCATTCTTCTTCTGTGATGCTTTTCCAGGCTTTCACCGCAGCCTCTTTCAGTTTTGGGGGGGTTACTCCCTTCAGTCTCTTCTTTAGCAGGTAAAATGCATACTCTACAGGGTTTAAGTGTGGAGATCGACTTAGCCAGTCTAAAAGCTTCCACTTCTTGCCCTGATTAACTCCTTTGTTGCTTTGGCACTATGTTTTGGTTCATTATCTTGCTGCATGATGAAAGATCTCCCAATCAGTTTCGTTGCATCTTTCTGTAAATTGGCAGACAAAATATTTCTGTAGAGTTTATTTTGCTGCTGCCATCATGTTACATCATCAATGAAGATTAATGAGCCTGTTCCAGAAGAAGCAATGCAAGCCCAAGCCATGACATTACCTCCACTGTGTTTCAGATGAGCTTGTATGTTTGGGATCATGAGCAGATCCTTTTTTCTCCAAACCTTAGCCTTTCCATCACTTTGGTAAAGGATGTCTCATCAGTCCATAAAACCTTGTCCCAGAATTTTTGAGGCTTGTCTCCTATTCTTCTTACTAATGATTGGTTTGCATCTTCTGGTGTAGCCTCTGTACTTTGTTCAAGATGTTCCCATGCACAGTAGATTGTGATACCTTCACTCCTGCCCTCTGGAGGTTGTTGCTGATGTCACTAACAGTTGTTTTAGGGTCTTTCTTTACAGCTGTCACAATGTTTCTTCTGATGTTTTCCTTGATCTACCCGTTCGACGTGTGTTACTTAGTACACCAGTGGTTTCTTTCTTCCTCGGGACATTCCAAATGGTTGTACTGGTTATTGCCAATGTTTGTGCAATGTTTTGATTGATTTTTCATCTTCTCTCAGCTTCACAATTGCTTGTTTTTCACCCATAGACATCTCTCTGGTTTTCATGTCGGTTACACGTCTAACTAAATAGAAATGCAGTCTGCACGGATCTGAAACTGAGCACAGATATTCAGTGCTATTTATTGTTTGAATAATCAATTAATAGGACACACCAGGGCAACAAAACACACCTGTCAGTCACATGTTCCAATACTTTTGGTAACATGAGCAATGGGTGGGTTCAAACAAAAGGTGCTATCCTCTAAGTTGTGTATCAGATCCAGATGAAAATACCTGGAAATAAAAACTGTTGATCTCTCATCTCATATTATTGTTTTGATGTCAAACCCAAATATTTTCAATCTACAGCAAAAATAAAGGAATTGGCCTCACGGTTCCAATACTTTTGGAGGGGAGTGTATATGTTTGTATACATAATGTATTATGAACAAACAATAATTAAAGCTGCAGTCCATAAGTTTTGCCTCTTTGTCGTCATCTCTGTTTGAAACCAATTTGCTCCTCAGTCAGCGCGATTGAATCTCTGTTTTCATGTGTGGCTGTCAGTCAGCGGACTGGTGTGGATAGGTCACAGATTCTAGTCTGCATCTTGGAAGTATGACCCAAATAAGAATTTTCACTGGATATTGTTATCTGAATAAGTAAGTAACAAGTCTGCCACTTTTATTCTGACCAACTGAGGAAAAAAGCACAATAAACATTACAATAAATCATTACAATAAACGTTACAATAAATCGTGCTACTAATGGTGATTAAATCTAACAATCTGTTAGCTCATATCACATCAAACCGTGCAAATTTGTTGTACTGTGTTCTCAAATTGTTAATGTTACCAACATTAGCATTGCGTTTATGTAGTGTGTATTAGCCTTGCATGTGAAAAAAGGCTATAAACGATCCGCCACCTGCAGAATCATGCGAAAATCAAGTATATCGCTGCAGCCCGGAGGCCTCCAAGTGGGAGGGACTTATGCCGCAAGTAGGTTGGGACAGCTCCAAGAGGGAGGGTAGGTTTAGGGTTGGATTTGGTGTAGGGTATATTAACAAGGCCCAACCCATTTGGAGCTGACCTGCCCATTTGGAGCTAGCTCCGACCTCCGTTATACCTATCTCCGTGATATAGCCTACTAGCCGGCACTCCTTCTTTATAAACGGTTTCAACCAGAGATTAGGCTTGTTCGAGAGAAACTACACTAGCCTGCCACCGGCTGGCGAGAGTAGCCGCTTGCGGAGACGTAAAGTTGGACTCTTTCTGCTTCCGGTAATGACGCTTGTGCTGTGTTTGCATACTCTATCAAAGATGAAGTGAATTAAATGCAATATTTATCAGATACACAGACGTTTCAGAAATCTTTTCACACTTTTTATATATTGCTTAATACAGCGCCTTGATGTTCATGAATAAAGTTGAACATATTTAAATACCAATAAAGTGTGCCATTTCTGTCCCCAGGACATTATAGGTACAATCACGCATAAAAAATAACTATAAAATACATTTTATTATTAAGCAAAGTCTGCATATTAATCTAACTGCAAATTTAAAATATATAATTTAAAAAATATATATTTAAAAAGTGCCTAAAAATCTGAAAATATAGCATTTGTTTGTATTGCATGTCCCCAGTGCCTAACACAACATTTTAACATGAAATATGTTTAAAATCTTTCAGAAATCATTTTTGTGTACCTCCACATCCCATATGTGCTTTAAATACATTTATTTCAAAATAAAATTATAATATTTAAGATAAAATACACATTTTAATCGTGTCCCCAGGTTTTCACTCAATCCTGTTACCCCCACATTCCCTACATTCCCCCCTCTAAAAAACTGGGAAAATTCCACAAGACACATTTTCAAACGGTGGCTGGGAGCGTCATTATAAATATACTGTCCTGTTACCTAAATTATTATTTATATTACATTCCTGCAAGTATGACAGAAAATGTACTTGAAATTTCTGTTCTGAGGTAATTATGTATTAGACTCATATATAAACATATCATATTAGACTCATAAAGTTGAGTTTGTGTAAAACCTTTGATGGTGCTTGCATTATATTGTAAGGTCTTTTATTACATGTATCGCGTCCCTTGTCAGTGTCGGGCGCTTGCTTGGCAATTTGTTGTGATTAACTGGAAAGTGTGTGCAGCTGAATTGGAGTAGTGTTTTGTTAGATGGGTATAAAAAAGCTTAGTTTACCGCGGCAGCGGTCGTGTGAAGACCGAAGAGTAAAGACCATCGACTCTACCGTGCGACTCCACCGGGCAGGGACACCGGCAAAGGATATAAGTATCACTTTTTATTTTTCCTCTTTCTTACTACTTGTTTCACTTCTGTTTCAGACATTTCTTACTATGTGTAAGTAAGTTGTTGTTGTTTAAAACGTGTTTGGCTCAGTGTTGATGTCTGTATTGGTTGTTTATTAAGTTTTAGTTTTATTTAATTTTAGTACTTCATGCTACATGGAAATGAAATAAAATATATATATATATATATATATTTTTTTTTTTAAATTTATTTTTATGTATGTATATGTGTGTGGCTGTACATACACGTTTTTTTGGTGTTTGGCTTAGTGTTATGTTAGAAGCATTATTATACTCATACCTTTTGTTTTAATATTTTAAATTGTTTTTAGCTTTACTTTTTTTGTTTTCATTTAAATGTTTAGTTTTTGAAATGTATGCATTTGTCATTTTTATTTAATTTCTTTATTTTCTTAAATGTGTGTGTATATATAGTATTTACAGAGTTTTGACGTTTAGTTTTAGTTACTTTTTCTTATTTGTAAGTCGCTTTGGATAAAAGCGTCTGCTAAGTGACTAAAAGTAAAGTAAAAATAATATATGGAATGGCATTTGAGTGTGAACTGTGCTATAAGAAAACAATATCTACCGAAAAACTGAAAAGATATTATTTATTAAGCAATTATTTAATAGAGAATGTGAATCTACGTCACGCCGCGTTCCAAGCTGGGGCGTCGCCGCCATTTTGAAAGGATCACCCTCTGCTACAAATGCTGAAATTAATACGATACCTGCTTATCTGTTGTTTTGTTTTTGCCTTTAAGTTAAATATTCACATTCTTCATTGGATCGTTTGCAGGGAAGAGAAGCTATTTTATCGCTTCGCATGATAATTAGACTTTTTTTCTCTTAAGATTTGTAGAATTTCGTTTACTTTGATCTGATTACATTGAAAATAGTGTCACCCGCTGGACAGGTGCTGCTGCTTCAGCCGTCATATAAAGTGTTTGTTCAACAAGCTGACAGAAGTCGATCCATTTCTTTGTTGGAAAAGTTTTAATGACGAAGTATAATTGTTGTCATTGTAAATATCAATTCTTTCATGGCCACGGAGGAGAATCATAGATTGTGGGTGACATTCAGCAGACAGACACAAGCACACTGTATGTTTATATTTATTTCATCAAATGACAACTAAAATTAAATCCCTGGAACAGTTTTGTAGCATTTTAAAATGCTGGTTTAATTTAGTAAGACAGTGATGCTAAAAGACATGCAGATGAGGTCAGAATATTAATGCAACTTGTATAATTACACATTAAGCTTTTTCGTCCGTTTAGAAAATCGTAATAAAGAAAACGCTTATGCATTACGACTGTTTAAAGTTCATATGTTGGGTTCATCAGTTTTTCTGCAGATATTATACTTTATTAGTAAGGTGTGTACAGAATGTGGTCCTTTAGTATCGCTGTCCCATTAAGCATTCTTTATATGAGAGGAAAACTCTTAATGTGTAAATAAACGTGTTGCGTTCACATTTTGGGCTTATGTGCATATCTACACGTAGTATATGCTTTACAGTTTTGTCTTTATCACTGTCTTGGTACATTAAGCTTTATTTGTGTTGAGCGTTTTAAAGTCCCTTTTCAAGTTCTGCTAATTCACAAGCTGAGTGAGAGTCATACTTGCGAAGGTGATGTTAATTATTAAAACAAACAAAATCAAAAATTTCAAAAACACGCAGCAATGTGATTCTTTTATTGAGTGACAGGCAGTGGATTTAATCTGTGACATTATTAATAGATTTACTATCCAGCCTCTTCTCGTCATCTTCGCGACCTGCTTCCCTTGGGGTTTTTACACAGAGAAAAGGCGAAAAAATACACTGCATTGTCCAGTTTTCTCTCAGAACGATGATTGGAGTTACTTTTGCAATTCTCGATGCAGCCTGAATAACAAACAATGGTGACATTTTCCACAATTACGATAGAAAATCAAAATACTGCCCTGAACTCAATGGAGGAGAGGGAGCGTGATCCTCTTAAAATGGCGGATAAACAAAGCAGTTTCCCAGAACTCTATGCGGTGTGACGTCACCTTCACATTCACTATAGCAATTTTAATTTAATATTAATTTTTTTTTTTGTTATTCGTATCTTATCTCATAACCCGTCCTCTACCCCTAAACACAACCCTAACAAAAACCTCTGCAGACCACTAGATATAAATAGAAACCTGATTTGTATAGAGTGAAAACAGTATCAGATCCACACTTGCGCACACAATCCACAAATGCATGTGAGAGATCCACACGTGCGCACACAATCCAGAAACGCACGCAAGAGATCCACACCAAAGTCCCTTTTAAGGAAAGTCCGTTCACTCGGCCGCCATATTTGCAACGCCTCCAGGCAGCTCAGACAAGACCAAGTCCCATCTAAATGAATGGGGCAATCCTGAAATCTCAAAAACGGCTCGCTGAACTCGCGATTAAATTACATATTTCAAATCAGCAATAAAATCTGAAATGAACTGCCCCATGAATGTTGTTTCTTATGCTCAAATAGCGTTTAAAAAGTTTACTTTTCAGGCTAGACTGGTCAATGCTCATGCGTAGTTGCAGCGCGCTTATGACTGTGCATGCGCAGCTGCTGGTCTAGCCCCAGGTTTCTATGGGAACCGGAGCCAGTAGCCCCTCACTGCAGAACAAAGATCCAGGGGGCGGGACTGGATCCACATCTAGGGGGTGGAGATTGGTAGGTTTAGGGGTGGAGATGGGTGGGTTTAGGGATCAGGGGGTGGAGACGTGTAGGTTTAGGTATATGTAAGGTGGGAGGAGTTGGATCTGGATCCAACCTCGCCCCCTGGATCTTGTGTTCTGCAGTGAGGACCATCTCACCGGAGCTTCCAACGGCCGCTGCAGTGACGCAATGACTTTACCAATCAAGAATTGGCTTTTTCATTTAGAAGGCGGGACTATACCGCTATATTGCTTGTTGCACTTTCTCCCATTCATAAGTATAGGAGTGAACTGTCTTTGTATTTTTATAGTCTTTGTCCACACACAGGGCGAACCACAAATGCACGCGAGAGATCCACACGCACGCACACGGCAATCCAGGCAAAGGCAAGTGCATTATTGTTTCTTCGCTCACAAAATGATCCTCAAATACTGTATCTGTACGCGTTATTTCATGCACAACAAATCGCGAGTCCTTTGAATTAGTGTTCTGCCTAAAGAATGTCTATAAATAAGTGCTTTTGTATTTGCGAATTCTTTTGAGACTGTCATTCTGCGGCCTTAACTCACAAATGCACACAAGCCTATCTGTACACTTTACCTATGGAATGGATGAAGTAGGCTGTCAGACATGTGTAGTAGAATGTCGATCGGAATGGCGATCCACTTTAAGGACCCTGATTTTTTTTTCCAACATTATTGGACCAATATTTGGAATTTCATCATGTGATATTTAGATTTTTGTTCCCATTGGTTACACATGTATCTTCGTCGTCTTTGTCTTATATGCGCAAATTGTACAATTTTATTATCCTTTGTGTTTGTGAAATACAGTGAGCTGTAGCCTGCAAGTATCACGTTTCTGTAGCGCTGTGGTCTACGTTCACTGCGGCCAAAAGGTGTTGCTTTTAGTGACAGGAGTTCGAGTCCGTGGTTTGATCATATTCCTTTCTCTTCTTTTCGTTTGTTGTGTATTAGTCTGTGTCTTTTAAGTGTTGGAGAAACTACCCTTTCTGCAAATAACACGAATAACAGGAAATTTATTAACCGGTGAACTAGTGTAAGCCGTATCAGCTGAACTGAGCAGTGGCTGTACGACTGATTTCCCATATGAACGCGCCTGTTTTGCTTCTTTACATATAGCCTATACTTGCTGTATGCCTTGAAAACAATATAGGTACATTTCTAACGAATAAAATAAAGGGTAAAATGCTGGCCTTTTTCTGTACAGTTACATTTCCTCTATTTTGTTATTATCCTAACATGCGTGCACGTAGCCTATATAAGCAATATTGTGATGTGTGTTGTGTTTGGAGTGTCGTGTTGACAACTAATTAATGAGACTGAACACTGTACTGACAACTCATTAATGAGGCTGATTGGGGAATGAGGAACACCGGGGTAGGATCTGTGTATTCAGAGACTGGGGTGAGAAGGATTAAAAAGAGTGTAAAAGAGAATGGATGCGGGCTGGCTGTCGGTCTGTTTACAAGTCGAAATAGGACGATGGTACTCAGATATTTGGTGCGTTCCAAACGGGATATATCGCCCTCCAAAGGGCACTTCGGAGTGAAAACAATCATGGCCGCCATATTGAAGTGTCGTTCCAAACCAAAGTGCTCAAAATTAGTCACTTCAAAGGGCCCTTCGGAATGAAGGATTTCGAAGGGTACAACTGATGGACACTTCAGGCTCCCATGATCCTTTGCACTGATTCTTTGACGCCACCTCCGTATAATGACGCAGAAGGGCACTTCAAGAAACAGTTGTGTGGTCCCCTACACCCTTCAACCCTTCGAAGCTCTCACTCCGGAGGGTAAACCCTTTGAAGGGATTAGGGCATAGGGATGAGCCTTTCCGAATGGAATGCAGGGATTGTTGGGAGGGGGGTGTCGTTTGCGGTCGTTTAGGGCTGCCGGCGATGAAGATAGCTGGGACAGGGTGAGAGTAAGTAGGGACGGGGAGTTAGGAGTGCCATCGTTCTTTATTGTGCTGAACTGCCAGAGCGTGCCAGCATGTGGACCGTGCCCATTCTGAACAGGCTTTAATTGCTGTCCTTCCTTTCTGTGGCTGAGACTGTCATGTGCAGAAATCTTTATGAGCGTTGAACTGACGACACGCAGCTCGCATTTCCCCTTACGGAACGGGGTGCAACACGCGGTGTTCTACAGATTGCACCAAGCTCCTTCGAACCCCCCCCCCCCCCCATCTTCCAAGTTGTGGTGGTGTGTTGTCTTCTGGTGCCAGACCACACTGGCTTAAAGAATTAAAGGTGGTGGCAGTGGCTTATTAAGTACAGTAATTATTACAATATGATTGTCGATGATCCAATCACTTTTTTGTTTAATGTCCACTAAATGTTCCTTAAATAAAAATTCCTTAAATAAAAATTTCTGTAAATGATTTGAACTCTGGGATTGCCAATATTATGCTGTTTGGATTTCATGGATGAAAACTTCTGTACTTCTGAACGATGAGAACTTCGACCAGTATGTTGAAATTTGGACAATTGAGCTGTTTACATATATATATATATATATATATACTTTGTTTTAGTTCTTTCTTTTCTTAAGATAAAAAATAATGGATGTTGTTGATGTTTTTGTCTATTGTGACTTGCAGTTTGTGGAAAATCAATTAAAAAAAATTAATATTTGTGCTCTGTGCATACTGTGCCATGAGAAAAAATATAACTAACCCCAACCTTACCCTATATAACAGACTAAGACAGTAATTATGTCATTTGGTGATGTTCTTACCTTGCAGTATGAAGAAGACACCTCCAGCCCCAGCGATCCGACCCTTCATTACGTAATTCTCCCCTCCTATTTTGGAGCACTGCATACCCACTAGAGTTGCCACTAGTCCGAATGTGCCCAGGACAATGGATGTGATCATTAAGGCACGGCATGCTTGGATATAACCTGAGAAACGAGAAGGAATAGTTACAAAAATTTGCTGAGGGGGTTGGTGTTGTTTTTTTTGGGAGGTTCCTAAAATATTTTTTTCCTTGTTCACAATTTTTTTTTTTCTCTTGTTCACAGATGTTATGACAAACCCAAACCATTTTGCTTACAGTGTATAACACATTATTATTATTATTATTATTATTATTATTATTATTAGGCCTATTAATAACCAAGATCTTGGGCCTCATTTATAAAATGTTGCGCAGAAACCATCCTAAATTTAATCTTACGATCATCTCTTAAATATGCATACGTGTGATTCATAGAATGAAAGTACAGAAAACGCACGTACGTGTCTCTTTCAGATGTGAAATCTACGAATCGCAAATGATCCTGAACTAGCGCGCAAATGAATGGTTTCAGCTCTCTACCTTGTAAACGACTCCTAATTACCATATAAAAGCTCACCAGTCATCATCCAAATTCTTTAATTTAGAACAGCGAGCTGCAAGAGCAGCTTCAAAAACCTGCATTCAATGCTGTCTCGCGACCAATTCACATATTTTACAAGATGGCTAATTTCTGGCTAATTCGATTTGTCTAAACCTCAGTGACGGGTAGGTTTAGGGGCGGGGTTCGGTGTACGTCATTTGTACAAATTCATACGAATTGGCAACTCGTAAAATACGTACGATTTAGCAAAAATCGTATGAATTCGTACGAATTAGCCACCTCGTAAAATATGTACGAATTGCCGTGAGATCGGGCTGTCAGATCCTGACATGACACTAAGCATTTTTCCACGTCAAAGGCAGTTTTTACAAATATGAGCGCTGACATGGATTTAAGCTGACGCACACTCTAAGATCAAATCTGAGCGAATGCATGCTTTATAAATGAGTCCCATTAAGATTTAATTTGCACGTAGCTGGTTAATCTAACATTGTTTGCTCTGTTTGCAATGAAAAGAGTGCCACCCACCCAGAGGCGTCATGCCCATTCAAAGTAAGGGGCACATGCCCCCTCAGATTTTTGAGCCAAGTGGATTTTGAATGCAGCTTCCTTTTTTTTTTTTTTTTTTTTTTTTGAATGCATGCAGATGTTTTGATACAATCACACCAGCGTGATTAAATCGTTCAACGCGTCATAGCTGCTAAATTCAAATCTGCGTTCGCTGAACAGACGCTTTTTACAGCTCTGCGCATTATAACCAATCACACACGATTCTGTTGAGTTTATGAATGCAATGGCCAATCAGAGGTGTTCAGATGAGTTATAGCTGAAATGCAGCTGTTTTCTTCACTCGCTTTCTGACTGAATACCTCTTTCTGGCGAATTCTCTCGTTAGAAACAATAAAGTGCAGATGTGTGTATGAATCTGTAAGTAATATATTCATTTCCCAGTGTAAACAGCTTCAGTGATTTTAATGAGAGTTTTTGAGAGTGCTTGAACTCTGTCAGTGAAAATGTTCTTTGACAATGTAAACGTTCTTTGCTCTCTTTCTGTACAATGAAAATGTTATGATAAGTAGCCTAGCCTAACTTACAATGTTTTATTCATATTAACTTTCAAAGTTAAATTCACATTAAATATAAAGTCAGTCGTATTAAAACTGTTATGGCATGACGCCCATATCTGTTACTTAAGTAAACAGACAGGTGTTTATGCATAGTTAATAGATTACATTATTAGGTTACTTTGACGCCCACTATATAGATCAACTAATTCTAGAAAGGTGAGAATCGAGATATTTCATGATATAGTTAATGCGTTTGGGAATGTTTCGAATCAAAAAGAAAAAAACAAAACAAAAACATAAGAACATAAGTGCTATTGTGGCTGCAGTGTGCAGTGTTGGGAGTAACGCGTTACAAAAGTAATGCATTACAGTAACAGATTACTTTTTGCTGTAACGCAGTAGTGTAAGGCATTACTAATCAATTTTCAGTAATATTTTACTCGGTACATGTTCAGTAACGCTTGCATTACAAGCCCAAAATTTTATTTTTTTTAAAAATTTAATTTAAAGTCGGGCTGCCGACTTTTTTATGTCCTTAGGGCCGGGCTTCGGGCCAATATTCACGTCATAGTTCAGACGCGGGCCGGTCTTCGGGCCTGTTTTAGGCTTCTCCTTATCTTTATATTTTAGACATCCATCAATTATTGATGAAAAAAAAATTGCCGCGCTGGTGGAAACAACATGAGTCTGTGCTGCCGCGACTGTCAAGAGCGGCTCGACGGTGTTTAGTGTCCCGCAGCAGCAGCGAGCCGTCAACACAGCTGAAGAGTTCTGCTTCAAATACACGCAATAAAGCTTGCCGGGGGAAATAGTAAGGATTCGCCATCTCCTCATTAGACGCGCCTTTAGAGAGAAGTGCATCTTCACGGATAACGATTATATTAAAGACTTTTTGTTTCGTTTTTATTTATTTCGTTAAGTAGTAATTTAAAGCTTTCTATAAATATATCTATCATGTCTGTGAGGCATGTATTCGTTGTCTTTCGGTTCATTTTTGTGAAGCGCTCCTGTTCAAGATAAAAGACGTTTTGTTGATATTGCGAGTGCACAAAATAAAAGTAGACCCTTTACAGTTCCGAATGATGTATTACTCTTACCTTTATGAGCAAAAATTTCAGCATAAGTTGATTCCATTGAAAAAAATTGCAATTGATTGCACTGGTGCCTCCATGTCCTGCGCTTTAGCTTCCACTCTCCGCACAAACTACTGGATGCAGCGCACATTTATTTAGGTTTAACGTTTAAACATTGTTATATGCTTGAACTGTTTTAGTATATCTATAGATTTTATTTTAGGCAAGTCATGATGATTTGAGAAGGCTAAATTGATCAAACATAATGATCAGCCTGCGGTCTGCCGCTGGCTGCTTGGTCATTACTTTAAGAAAGGAAAAAACTTATTTAATGAACAAAAAATGCTCCAAACGTTTTTCTAAATGAACTTAATAAAACACCTAAACGAAATATAAACACTTTGCTATTACATACAAAACTGAACTATTTTAATAGCTGAAACATGAGCCGTTTTGGGGGTGGGGGTGGGGGGGGGGTTGTGAGTGAGACGGGCTCAGGTCGGTAATTCTGATAAACTGTCGGACACGGGCCAGGCTAGGGCCTGGCTAGAGCCTAAATCTGAGGGCCGTGCAGGGCTCCAGTACATTTTGTCATTTTAGAATGTTAAGTTCTACTTCTGTACTTATTTTGGTGAAAGTAACTCAAAAGTAATACAGGAGTCATAACGCATTACAGTTCCGAGACAGTAATATTGTAATGTAAGGAATTACTTTGAAATAACAGTAATAAGTAATCTATAATGTATTACAGTTTGGAAATAACTTGCACAACACTGGCTGTGTGTCACATGACGACCCCCCCCCCCCCCCTCCACTCGTGCCCCCTCAAAAATAATGAGTGCATGACGCCCCTGCACCCACCCCTGGTCTCCGCTGTATGCATAGAAATAAATGTTTTTTTTTTTTTTATCGCTTAAGACCATTCATACAAAACAATACAGTATGTGCTTTTATCCCAACCATTATCTTGTTCTATATGCACACAAATGGAAAAATATGGAAACCACTCGTTTTTAATATTGTTTTTGCTAAATCTTCTTAACTTTCCCGTGTAGCCTAAGTATTTAGTCAGAAAATGTTAAATATATTGCTTCTCATGCTGTCGTACCGGTACCGGACAAGGCTAAAGATGTGAATTCCCAGCAGTTGTGGACTCCGGTGGAGTCAGTGGCGCAGGACATCCATAAATTCTCATAGGTCGTAGATGTAGTGATGATATTCCCGTCCACGGTAGATACCCGTCAGTATCTATTAGGCAAAGCAATTGCGACAATCACCCAAGCCAGAAAACCAAGGGAAAAAAACAATCCTTCGACAACAGCATTCCATATTGCAAATATCTGTTGTTGTTGTTTTCCCGTTATAAACATATAGTGTGGTATTCACACGATCAACAGTCTGTAGCTCTTTCAATCCCGCGTTCAAGGGGTAAACTGGAGTGCGCTCCCACACAAGTTTCTCTGCACCCTTTGATGTGTGAACGAGTTTAAGATTAGTTCACCAAGGGATTAAGGATATTTGGAAATATTCTGTAATCAGTGATTAGTTTCCCATCTCCTGTTAACTGTAGAGTCAAGGGATCGACGTCATCATGAACAAGTGTAAGACTCCAGCTGAAAGAAAGATTGCTAGGGATGGTAAGATTCACCGATTCGCATCGGTGCATCGGCATAAAAGTTAAGGATGCGATGTATCGATTTAAAAAAAAAAAAAAAAAAAGGTGTGCATTGGATGTAAGTTGGCATTTGTATCGCGATGCATCCTTTCTAACATTTGCATCAGAAAAGAGGTTTATTTAATAATTTAATTTAGTTATTAAAATGAATGTCATATTTCCACTATGACCACTAAATGGCAGCAGAGGATCCTTCATTGTCTCATTTACCATTTACACTCATCTCATGAATTATGACATTCATATATAGACATTATGAAATCACTATTATAACATTTATTTATTTATTTTTTATTTTTTGTCAAGGTTTACCATTGTACTGAAGCATGAAGTAGCAAGAGTTTTCAAGTAACTCATCAGATCTTGAATCTTCTTGAATCACACAAATTGCCTATTTTGAATTCAAAACGGCAATTTTCGGTGAAAAGTGGCTTGTTTGTATCCTTGTTTAAATCTTCTCAGTCTGTCATGTAAATCAAACACCCATGCACAAACATATATGACTTTTTAAAATATTTTTTTGTGCAATAGGCTAGAGATACTCAGAAATGAACTGATATCTATAATAATTTTACAGAGTAGTCCATTTATTATTATTATTATTACTATTATTTTTCATTATTATTAGTTATTATTACTATCACTACTGCTCCTGCTGCTTCCATCCCTACCTACTACTATTATTATTATTAGGCCTACTATTATTGTTACTAATATTATTCCACTAGGACTTCACTTTTGTCCTACAATCTTAAAAGTAGGCTGTCAGTGCTATCACTGAATGCTTGATCGGATTCCATCTACATAATGACTATGAAATTAGAGCTGTTCCTGCATTAAAGGTTGTTCATGGCACACTTAATCTTTCACCAAAATAACACAAGGAAATTTGATTAATAATATTATTAATTACTATTACAATTCATGAAACTATTCACTTACTCCTGTACCTGTTTAAATAATCGCACCCATACATCTATAGCATATGTACTTGTTATTTGTTCCTTTGTTTGTTTTTTTATTTTTTGTTTGTTTTTTCCCTCTCTTTTTCTTCTCCTGTATGTGTGTATATATTTGTCACTGCTATCAGCTTTTGTGTAGGTCATTACATCAAGTTGTTGTTAATCTATGTTTCATTCCACTGTTAATCTGTTTCATTCCGCTCAATAAAAAAAAAGAAAAAAAGAAATTAACTGATATTAACATTGATCACTTTGTCCTCTTAGGCAACAACATTAAATGTTGAATGACTTAAAGGGATAGTTCACCCAAAAATTAAAATTGTGTCATTAATTACTCGCCCTCATGTCGTTCTAAACCTGCAAGACCTTCGTTCATCTTCGGAACACAAATTAAGATATTTTTGATGAATTCTGAGAGCTCTCTGACCCTCCCATAGACAGCAAGGATCCTTACACGATCAAGGCTCAGAAACGTAGCAAGGAGATTGTTAAAATAATCCATGTGACATCAGTGGTTCAACCTTAATGTTATAAAGCTACAAGAATAGTTTTTGTGCGCAAAGAAAACAAAAATAACGACTTTATTCAACAATTCATCTCCTCCGTGTCACCCTATAGCGCCATTTTGGAGAGTATCACGTAAACAATGTATGTACGTAGGTACGTTGTTTTTGTTCAGATCAAAGCGTAAACAGCGTATCCGCGTACGGTGCTGCGGACACAGAACAGCATACGTTGTTTATGTATGTGATACTCTCCAAAATAGCACTAGGTCAATGCAATTTATAAAAGAAGTCAATTAAATCTGTTTGTGTGCGCGCGCATGTGTGTGTGTGTGTGTGTGTGTGAGAGAGAAAAAATTCAGATGTAACCCCCTTTGTAATCATTAACATTTTCAAATGTAACTGTAATTTAATTACACATTTTTTCTCAGTAACTGTAACTAATGACAATTACATTTATTTTGTAATTAAATTACGTAATTCTGTTAAATGTAACTATACTCCCCAACACTGAGGGTGAGTAATTAATGACAGAATTTTAATTTTTGGGTGAACTGTCCCTTTAATGACTATCTCTTTAATTAATTATAGCCCAGTACATGTGGCTCCTCTGTTCATTTTGGTCATGTGACTGCGTCGAAGGGTGAGAGGTTGATATGTACACAGTTTATAAAACATTTTTGAACTCATTAAAATGGTGAAAACCATTAAATTAAAAATTTTCATTACATTTTTTAAACTACTAAACTTTTCATTATTTATAACGTTTTATTAAAATTTTCACAAAATGATTTTGACAAAATAGCGCCCCCTATGTGCAGCGCCCCATTGCATATATTGCATACCCCATTTTTGCGCCACTGACTAACGTGGCTGTCTGTCTGAACCAAAGAAATAAAAGCGAACTATCTGTACCATATTGAATTGCATAGCATTGTATTTTTTCCATTGCATCGTATTGCATTGAATTGCATTGCAGAATCAAATCAAAATTGGATTGTCTGCATCATAATAGGGTGAATCATATCACATCGGTAGCTGCTTCGTATCTTTAATGTATCTATGGCTATGTATCTGTCTTTAATATATCTATGTAATGTGGCTGTGCATCGAGATGCATATCACATCGGCCTCAGTTATGGAGATGCGCATCCCTATAACAAAGTTCAACTTTATGATTCCATGTTGCATTCTTGGTTCGTTGTTTATGCTAGTTGTTTGGTAAGTTGTTTTTACCTGCAGAGTTCAGTTCCAACACTGCTCCAACACACCTGTCTGTAATTATCAAGTGCTCCTGAATATCTTAGAATGGAGCTGAACTTTGATTGCCAAGAAAAGGATTGGGTACCCCTGCTATAAACGAACTACACCACAGATGCATGACTGTGGTGGCAACTCTTTCAGTCTTTATTTAAAAAAAAAAAAAAATCATGATTATAAACACAATGAAACTGTGAAAGCGGACCAGTTAGTAGATGAGTTTTCCTGTTTGTGTGATGACATTTAAAGTCCCTGACAACCTCTGTTGTCTCATTTATCTCATTTAGCCACTTGTTAGCAACCAAAATTTTCAAGACAAGCAAAGGCTTTTTTTTTTTTTTTTTTTTTTTTTTTAAAAAAGGAGAATTATTGTTGCATTTTCTATAATAAAATGTGAAAGTACTGTTAAATTTCAGGCATATAACCAAAAACTCATTCAAAAACCCACTGACTTCGAACAAATGGAACCAGAAGTGCTAAAATGCCTTAACTTGTTTTTGGGTTGCTTGTTTTTGGACCTACAAATAAGTTATCCCTGCAGCACTCTATTTAGTCCAACAGCATTATAGGACTTTGGGCTGTTTGTATCACTTCACTTTTATGTTTGCTGTTGCAGACCAGAATATGCAAAGACTGGAAGCAGAGCAGGGAGTGTGGTTTTGGCAAGTCAAAGTTTTTTAATTTTAATTTTTTCATTGATGAAAGCAGAATTGTGTGGTTATATTTGATAGCATCAGAGCGCCTTTGTTTTCTCTAGCTCCATGATCACTTGGAGCGTGTTTCTCACACAACTACACTCTTAAAAATAAAGGTGCTTCTCAATGCCATAGAAGAACCTTTTTTGTCTAAATGGTTCCATCAAGAACCTTTAACATCTGACATTAACACCTTTAACATTCTGTTTCACAAAAGGTTCTTTGTGGCGAAAGAAGGTTCTTCAGATTATAAAAAGGTAAGAAAGAGATGGTTATTTAAAGAACCTTTGACTGAATGGTTCTTTGTGGAACCAAAAATTGTTCTTCTATGGCATTGCTGTGAAGTACCTTTTAAGCACCTTTATTTTTAAGAGTGTAAGTTGGGAGTAAGAAATAGAAAACCCAGAGTGGAGCTATGCTGAGCAAATACAGAAAACTTTGAGTGGGAAATATAAAACTCTGTCCATTAGTCACAAAAATGCAAAAAAAGAGGGCTACTGGGATGCAAAAACTCTCTAATATCTTGGTGCTCTTTGGACAAGGGAAAACTTGTCTATAAATCTGTGTTGCAAAGCCAAGGCACTCGAGAATTTATATTAAAAAGCCTTTATTACCTCATGACTTTAAACATTAAAAATAAGTCACAGATGACCGCACACCTACGCGTTGCGGCTAATGTGCCTTCATCAGGGTGTGGAAAACAAACACACTCAGAGTCTCTTATACAACAATCACCTGATCACATGACATTCACATGACTTCACAATCAACATATGGAGAAAGAAGAATGGAAAAATTTGGTCCTTGGCTTTGCAACACAGATTTATAAAACTCTGTCATTTTGCTCCATTCATAAATGCCGTTCTAAGCTTGCTTTCAGTCTGTGCAGTGCTTGACTGCAAGCAAAGCACCATTTTTTGGTTTCTTTTATAGCTGTTTTTATTTGTGAAGACCATAAAAACTAACTGGCCAGTTTTTGTCTTAAAGGTAAGTTACTCAGTATTAATTACTTGTTTATAGATCTGTATAAAAGCAATATTACACTCACAGATGTGCTGTAACAAACATAATCTCCATAATATTCCATTGTTTTCAATAGAATACTAACTTTTTGTTCATAAACCACTTTTTCTTTTTGTTTTTAACATAAATTAAAGAAACCTGAATCACATTTTAGCTGTAACTCTTAAATTCAGTAAAAAAAATAAAATAATACTAGCAATAGGAGTAGTACAATGATAGTACTATTATCGTTATTACAGTTATTTATACAGTTATCATGGTGTTTTACCTGGTAAAGCGAGCATGGACTGAAAATTCCAACAATTGAAAGTACCGGTGGAGTCAGCTGCACAGGACATCCAGAGGTTCTCAAAGATTTCGGAGGTGATGATGACACTATCATCGTCTGTAGACACTTTCCAGGAGTGATTATGTAATGATAATACAGCAGACCCACATGCCAAAAAACCCAAGAGAAGTGCAATAATTTGTAATATGTCTTTCATATCTCTGGATTTTCTTCTTTTCCAAGGTGTTCCGAGTGGCTGGAGATCAATCTATTGTCTGTTGTGCATAACGTTCCAAGTTATATAGGCTGCTTGTCTATCCGTGTTACCTGTTAAACGTAATCTCACATAAGACCAGAGTTTTGCCTAAGGCACACAAGTACAAAAATGAATCACCAACAAAAATCAATGCTTGTTACCTTTTTTTATACATCACCATGGAATTTCATAATACCACTGTGAGCTATGCATAGTGATAAAATAACCTACGGTATTCAATGATATGGTGCAATAAATGGAATTTAACCTTGTAATGAACGTTAGGGGCCATTTATGATTTTATTGTACAACAGTCTATGACTAAGCTGTTTGATTTCAATTCCTGGTAGCTGCCAGAAGTTATAAATAGGGTACCGCATAGAAAAACCTGTACATCAACTTACTCCAAAGAACCATACAGTAAATTCAGTAATTCTTCAATATACAGTGAAAGTGGTTTATAGTAACATTCAAGAGTTAAAGATAAAAGTTTATAGTTATGTATAAATTTAGATTAAAAATAAAAATGATATAAAAAGAGATTTCTTTCAAAATTGTTTTTGTCTTTTAATACTACACCAAGTTTTTAAGATCAATTTTTTTTCCATTTAAAGATACTTTTATTAACCACGAGGTAGTCAGGATTATCTTTACATAACAGATTCAGATGTTTAGAAAAAAGAATAAAATAAAGAGTTGATATTAAGATGATAATTTCAAATACCTAATACATTACCTAAATACAAGTTAAATGACTTTATTGACTTTATGATTTATTCAGTATTTCAGGCAAGTTCAATCAGTTCATTAAAGTTCAATTGGTTCAACTTAATCAGTACTTGACGTATCATAAACTGGGTCCTTTTTCCATTTTTACACATTTTAATGATAAGGACTTTCCCAATATATATATAAAATTCATAAATAATGCTAAATAATGGTTGACTCTGTGATGTTATACAGTATACTGTTAAATAATGATTGACTGTGTGATGTTATTGTATGAATAATTTTGCTCTGTATGCACGTCCAGCTGAATTTATCATTATATTAAGATAAAAAGAGGAACCTTTGATGTTTTATCATCTGACTGATAATTTGACACCACCTCCACTATCTTATTGTTTTTAAACTAGGCTATAGGCTTTGTAAGTATTCAGGCATACACTTAATAAATAACTGGATGGCTATAGAAGCCTTTGTCACACCACAATAAATGCTCCCCTGACAATGTGAACTTTAACTTCAACAAAGGAGGAGTGGACAGCTATGGTAGCAAGGAAAGGATAAGTTCAAAAAGTTTCAAGGTGGCTGAATAAATCCTTTCAAGATACATATAAATTGAACCACTGGTACTGAGAAATCTTGTATGTGAATCTGAGGGACTGAGGGAATAGCATGGTGTTTGATGCACCCCAGTTGCAGCTAGTGTGAGCTGTTGCCAAAGCCACAGCAATAAAACACACTTGCTGGAACTTTACCCCATCTCAAATTTCATTCCCGAAAAGAGATATACATTTCCTGGTTGACTATTCTCACATATTAAATTGTTTACTGCATCAGCATTCTTATAGCAGCTTTCCACAACTTGTGCAAAAAGCAAATTAGAATACTATAATCTGAACAAACCTTTAACCCATAATATTAACTTTTGTAACTCACCCAGCACCTCTTTTACTGCCAAATTAATATATTGTTTCCATATAACCCCCACTACAAATAAAAATGAAAGCACAATGAAGTTTACATTAATAAAATGTAGTTTTATTTGCAGCATGTTTAAAGTTGGCAAAAAGCACTTTTGAAATAGGTTTAAATAAAACAAACAAATACAATCAGATATGCTCAGTGCAACACAGCTCACAGTGAGGAAAACTCTTTTTTTGTAGGGGGTGGGTTGGGCCTTAGTGAAACAATCAAAACACTTTGTATTCAAATGTTTTCGAACCAAAACATTTTATATCAGTCAGATTCCTACTTAGAAACAGCAGGCTTTTAACTAAAAGGTTTTGTCTACTAGAAGCATCTGGTTATAACATCTGAAAGAAAAGCTATTCCAAATTGCCTTAGAATCTGTTCAAATAAAAAGCAACATCACAAATGCAAAACATGTTTGGGTTTTGACTTAAATATACTAAGGGAGTTCCTGTAATATTTAAGGAAGGGAACACAAGACAAAAATGCTCATGCTAATGGGGTGGCAAAAAAAAAAAAAAAAAAACACTTTTTTTTTTATAGTTAAT